>CAWVNZ010000236.1:0-62136 GCA_963930735.1 Dioctria linearis
GAAAAAAGAAAAACAAAACAGTAAAATTAAATTAACGGAAAAATAAAGAAAATTAAATGATAATGATAATATAAAAATGAAAAATTTAGAACTAAAATAAAAATGGAGTGATGCATTATGTAAAAAAAGAAATAAAATATTAATACTAAACCAGTTACTGCTATATTATAAACAAACTTAATTACGCCAGGGATTGCCTTTTCTATAGTAAATTATTCAAAAAATAATTTTTTACTCTCGCAAATTTTAATTACGCCAGGGATTGCCTTTTCTATAGTAAATTATTCAAAAAATAATTTTTTACTGTCGCAAATTTTAATTGCGCCAGGGATTGCCTTTTCTAAATTAAATTATTCAAAAAATAATTTTCTACTGTCGCAAATTTTAATTACGCCAGGGATTGCCTTTTCTATAGTAAATTATTCAAAAAATAATTTTATACTGTCGCAAATTTTAAATACGCCAGGGATTGCCTTTTCTATAGTAAATTATTCAAAAAAATAATTTTTTACTATCGCAAATTTTAAATACGCCAGGGATTGCCTTTTCTATAGTAAATTATTCAAAAAATAATTTTCTACTGTTGCAAATTTTAATTGCGCCAGGGATTGCCTTTTCTATAGTAAACTTTTCAAAAAATAGTTTTCAAATGTCGCAAATTTTAAATATCCCAGGGATTGCCTTTTCTATAGTAAATTATTCAAAAAATAATTTTCTACTGTCGCAAATTTTAATTACGACAGGGATTGCCTTTTCTATAGTAAATTATTCAAAAAATAATTTTATACTGTCGCAAATTTTAAATACGCCAGGGATTGCCTTTTCTATAGTAAATTATTCAAAAAATAATTTTTTATTATCGCAAATTTTAAATAAGCCAGGGATTGCCTTTTCTATAGTAAATTATTCAAAAAATAATTTTCTACTGTTGCAAATTTTAATTGCGCCAGGGATTGCCTTTTCTATAGTTAACTTTTCAAAAAATAATTTTCTACTGTCGCAAATTTTAATTGCGCCAGGGATTGCCTTTTCTATAGTAAATTATTCATAAAATAATTTTTTACTCTCGCAAATTTCAATTTCGCCAGGTAAATTTTTCACAAATTAATTTTCTACTGTCGCAAATTGTAATTACGCCAGGGATTGCCTTTTCTATAGTAAATTATTCAAAAAATAATTTTTTACTGTCGCAAATTTTAATTACGCCAGGGATTGCCTTTTCTATAGTAAATTATTCAAAAAATAATTTTTTACTGTCGCAAATTTTAATTGCGCCAGGGATTGCCTTTTCTATAGTAAATTATTCAAAAAATAATTTTCTACTGTCGCAAATTTTAATTACGCCAGGGATTGCCTTTTCTATAGTAAATTATTCAAAAAATAATTTTATACTGTCGCAAATTTTAAATACGCCAGGGATTGCCTTTTCTATAGTAAATTATTCAAAAAAATAATTTTTTACTATCGCAAATTTTAAATACGCCAGGGATTGCCTTTTCTATAGTAAATTATTCAAAAAATAATTTTCAACTGTCGCAAATTTTAAATATCCCAGGGATTGCCTTTTCTAAAGTAAATTATTCAAAAAATAATTTTCTACTGTCGCAATTTTTAATTACTATAGTAAATTATTCAAAAAATAATTTTTTACTGTCGCAAATTTCAATTTCGCCAGGTAAATTATTCAAAAAATAATTTTCTACTGCCGCAAATTTTAATTACGCCAGGGATTGCCTTTTCTATAGTAAATTATTCAAAAAATAATTTTTTACTGTCGCAAATTTTAAATATCCCAGGGATTGCCTTTTCTATAGTAAATTATTCAAAAAATAACTTTTTACTGTCGCAAATCTTAATTACGCCAGGGATTGCCTTTTCTATAGTAAATTATTCAAAAAATAATTTTATACTGTCGCAAATTTTAAGTGCGCCAGGGATTGCCTTTTCTATAGTAAATTATTCAAAAAATAATTTTATACTGTCGCAAATTTTAATTGCGCCAGGGATTGCCTTTTCTATAGTAAATTATTCAAAAAATAATTCTATACTGTCGCAAATTTTAATTACGCCAGGGATTGCCTTTTCTATAGTAAATTATTCAAAAAATAATTTTTTACTCTCGCAAATTTTAATTACGCCAGGGATTGCCTTTTCTATAGTAAATTATTCAAAAAATAATTGTTTACTGTCGCAAATTTTAATTGCGCCAGGGATTGCCTTTTCTATAGTAAATTATTCAGAAAATAATTTTCTACTGTCGTAAATTTTAATTACGCCAGGGATTGCCTTTTCTATAGTAAATTATTCAAAAAATAATTTTTTACTGTCGCAAATTTTAATTGCGCCAGGGATTGCCTTTTCTATAGTAAACTTTTCAAAAAATAATTTTCTACTGTCGCAAATTTCAATGTCGCCAGGTAAATTATTCAAAAAATAATTTTATACTGTCGCAAATTTTAAATACGCCAGGGATTGCCTTTTCTATAGTAAACATTTCAAAAAATAATTTTCTACTGTCGCAAATTTTAAATACGCCAGGGATTGCCTTTTCTATAGTAAATTATTCAAAAAATAATTTTTTACTGTCGCAAATTTTAATTGCGCCAGGGATTGCCTTTTCTATAGTAAATTATTCAAAAAATAATTTTCTACTGTCGCAAATTTCAATTTCGCCAGGTAAATTATTCAAAAAATAATTTTATACTGTCGCAAATTTTAAATACGCCAGTGATTGCCTTTTCTATAGTAAACTTTTCAACAAATAATTTTCTACTGTCGCAAATTTTAATTGCGCCAGGGATTGCCTTTTCTATAGTAAACTTTTCAAAAAATAATTTTTTACTGTCGCAAATTTTAATTACGCCAGGGATTGCCTTTTCTATAGTAAATTATTCAAAAAATAATTTTATACTGTCGCAAATTTTAAATACGCCAGGGATTGCCTTTTCTATAGTAAATTATTCAAAAAATAATTTTATACTGTCGCAAATTTTAAATACGCCAGGGATTGCCTTTTCTATAGTAAATTATTCAAAAAATAATTTTTTATTATCGCAAATTTTAAATAAGGCCAGGGATTGCCTTTTCTATAGTAAATTATTCAAAAAATAATTTTCTACTGTTGCAAATTTTAATTGCGCCAGGGATTGCCTTTTCTATAGTAAACTTTTCAAAAAATAATTTTCTACTGTCGCAAATTTTAATTACGCCAGGGATTGCCTTTTCTATAGTAAATTATTCAAAAAATAATTCTTTACTCTCGCAAATTTCAATTTCGCCAGGTAAATTTTTCACAAATTAATTTTCTACTGTCGCAAATTGTAATTACGCCAGGCATTGCCTTTTCTATAGTAAATTATTCAAAAAATTATTTTTTAATCTCGCAAATTTTAATTACGCCAGGGGTTGCCTTTTCTATAGTAAATTATTCAAAAAATAATTTTTTACTGTCGCAAATTTTAATTGCGCCAGGGATTTCCTTTTCTATAGTAAATTATTCAAAAAAAAAATTTCTACTGTCGCAAATTTTAATTGCGCCAGGGATTGCCTTTTCTATAGTAAATTATTCAAAAAATAATTTTATACTGTCGCAAATTTTAAATACGCCAGGGATTGCCTTTTCTATAGTAAACTTTTCAAAAAATAGTTTTCAACTGTCGCAAATTTTAAATATCCCAGGGATTGCCTTTTCTATAGTAAATTATTCAAAAAATAATTTTCTACTGTCGCAAATTTTAATTACGACAGGGATTGCCTTTTCTATAGTAAATTATTCAAAAAATAATTTTTTACTGTCGCAAATTTCAATTTCGCCAGGTAAATTATTCAAAAAATAATTTTCTACTGTCGCAAATTTTAATTACGCCAGGGATTGCCTTTTCTATAGTAAATTATTCAAAAAATAATTTTTTTCTGTCGCAAATTTTAAATACGCCAGGGATTGCCTTTTCTATAGTAAATTATTCAAAAAATAATTTTCTACTGTCGCAAATTTTAATTACGCCAGGGATTGCCTTTTCTATAGTAAATTATTCAAAAAATAATTTTATACTGTCGCAAATTTTAAATACGCCAGGGATTGCCTTTTCTATAGTAAATTATTCAAAAAAATAATTTTTTACTATCGCAAATTTTAAATACGCCAGGGATTGCCTTTTCTATAGTAAATTATTCAAAAAATAATTTTCTACTGTTGCAAACTTTAATTGCGCCAGGGATTGCCTTTTCTATAGTAAACTTTTCAAAAAATAGTTTTCAACTGTCGCAAATTTTAAATATCCCAGGGATTGCCTTTTCTATAGTAAATTATTCAAAAAATAATTTTCTACTGTCGCAAATTTTAATTACGACAGGGATTGCCTTTTCTATAGTAAATTATTCAAAAAATAATTTTTTACTGTCGCAAATTTCAATTTCGCCAGGTAAATTATTCAAAAAATAATTTTATACTGTCGCAAAATTTAAATACGCCAGGGATTGCCTTTTCTATAGTAAATTATTCAAAAAAATAATTTTTTACTATAGTAAATTATTCAAAAAATAGTTTTCTACTGTTGCAAATTTTAATTGCGCCAGGGATTGCCTTTTCTATAGTAAACTTTTCAAAAAATAGTTTTCAACTGTCGCAAATTTTAAATATCCCAGGGATTGCCTTTTCTATAGTAAATTATTCAAAAAATAATTTTCTACTGTCGCAAATTTTAATTACGACAGGGATTGCCTTTTCTATAGTAAATTATTCAAAAAATAATTTTTTACTGTCGCAAATTTCAATTTCGCCAGGTAAATTATTCAAAAAATAATTTTCTACTGTCGCAAATTTTAATTACGCCAGGGATTGCCTTTTCTATAGTAAATTATTCAAAAAATAATTTTTTACTGTCGCAAATTTTAAATACGCCAGGGATTGCCTTTTCTATAGTAAATTATTCAAAAAATAATTTTCTACTGTCGCAAATTTTAATTACGCCAGGGATTGCCTTTTCTATAGTAAATTATTCAAAAAATAATTTTATACTGTCGCAAATTTTAAATACGCCAGGGATTGCCTTTTCTATAGTAAATTATTCAAAAAAATAATTTTTTACTATCGCAAATTTTAAATACGCCAGGGATTGCCTTTTCTATAGTAAATTATTCAAAAAATAATTTTCTACTCTTGCAAATTTTAATTGCGCCAGGGATTGCCTTTTCTATAGTAAACTTTTCAAAAAATAGTTTTCAACTGTCGCAAATTTTAAATATCCCAGGGATTGCCTTTTCTATAGTAAATTATTCAAAAAATAATTTTCTACTGTCGCAAATTTTAATTACGACAGGGATTGCCTTTTCTATAGTAAATTATTCAAAAAATAATTTTTTACTGTCGCAAATTTCAATTTCGCCAGGTAAATTATTCAAAAAATAATTTTCTACTGTCGCAAATTTTAATTACGCCAGGGATTGCCTTTTCTATAGTAAATTATTCAAAAAATAATTTTTTACTGTCGCAAATTTTAAATATCCCAGGGATTGCCTTTTCTATAGTAAATTATTCAAAAAATAATTTTTTACTGTCGCAAATTTCAATTTCGCCAGGTAAATTATTCAAAAAATAATTTTCTACTGTCGCAAATTTTAATTACGCCAGGGATTGCCTTTTCTATAGTAAATTATTCAAAAAACAATTTTTTACTGTCGCAAATTTTAAATACGCCAGGGATTGCCTTTTCTATAGTAAATTATTCAAAAAAATAATTTTTTACTATCGCAAATTTTAAATACGCCAGGGATTGCCTTTTCTATAGTAAATTATTCAAAAAATAATTTTCTACTCTTGCAAATTTTAATTGCGCCAGGGATTGCCTTTTCTATAGTAAACTTTTCAAAAAATAGTTTTCAACTGTCGCAAATTTTAAATATCCCAGGGATTGCCTTTTCTATAGTAAATTATTCAAAAAATAATTTTCTACTGTCGCAAATTTTAATTACGACAGGGATTGCCTTTTCTATAGTAAATTATTCAAAAAATAATTTTTTACTGTCGCAAATTTCAATTTCGCCAGGTAAATTATTCAAAAAATAATTTTCTACTGTCGCAAATTTTAATTACGCCAGGGATTGCCTTTTCTATAGTAAATTATTCAAAAAATAATATTTTACTGTCGCAAATTTTAAATACGCCAGGGATTGCCTTTTCTATAGTAAATTATTCAAAAAATAATTTTCTACTGTCGCAAATTTTAATTACGCCAGGGATTGCCTTTTCTATAGTAAATTATTCAAAAAATAATTTTATACTGTCGCAAATTTTAAATACGCCAGGGATTGCCTTTTCTATAGTAAATTATTCAAAAAAATAATTTTTTACTATCGCAAATTTTAAATACGCCAGGGATTGCCTTTTCTATAGTAAATTATTCAAAAAATAATTTTCTACTCTTGCAAATTTTAATTGCGCCAGGGATTGCCTTTTCTATAGTAAACTTTTCAAAAAATAGTTTTCAACTGTCGCAAATTTTAAATATCCCAGGGATTGCCTTTTCTATAGTAAATTATTCAAAAAATAATTTTCTACTGTCGCAAATTTTAATTACGACAGGGATTGCCTTTTCTATAGTAAATTATTCAAAAAATAATTTTTTACTGTCGCAAATTTCAATTTCGCCAGGTAAATTATTCAAAAAATAATTTTCTACTGTCGCAAATTTTAATTACGCCAGGGATTGCCTTTTCTATAGTAAATTATTCAAAAAATAATTTTTTACTGTCGCAAATTTTAAATATCCCAGGGATTGCCTTTTCTATAGTAAATTATTCAAAAAATAATTTTTTACTGTCGCAAATTTTAATTACGCCAGGGATTGCCTTTTCTATAGTAAATTATTAAAAAAATAATTTTATACTGTCGCAAATTTTAAGTGCGCCAGGGATTGCCTTTTCTATAGTAAATTATTCAAAAAATAATTTTATACTGTCGCAAATTTTAATTGCGCCAGGGATTGCCTTTTCTATAGTAACTTATTCAAAAAATAATTTTATACTGTCGCAAATTTTAATTACGCCAGAGATTGCCTTATCTATAGTAAATTATTCAAAAAATAATTTTTTACTGTCGCAAATTTTAATTGCGCCAGGGATTGCCTTTTCTATAGTAAATTATTCAAAAAATAATTTTCTACTGTCGCAAATTGTAATTGCGCCAGGGATTGCCTTTTCTATAGTAAATTATTCAAAAAATAATTTTCAACTGACGCAAATTTTAATTGCGCCAGGGATTGCCTTTTCTATAGTAAATTATTCAAAAAATAATTTTATACTGTCGCAAATTTTAAATACGCCAGGGATTGCCTTTTCTATAGTAAATTATTCAAAAAATAATTTTTTACTCTCGCAAATTTTAATTACGCCAGGGATTGCCTTTTCTATAGTAAATTATTCAAAAAATAATTGTTTACTGTCGCAAATTTTAATTGCGCCAGGGATTGCCTTTTCTATAGTAAATTATTCAAAAAATAATTTATTACTGTCGCAAATTGTAATTGCGCCAGGGATTGCCTTTTCTATAGTAAATTATTCAGAAAATAATTTTCTACTGTCGTAAATTTTAATTACGCCAGGGATTGCCTTTTCTATAGTAAATTATTCAAAAAATAATTTTTTACTGTCGCAAATTTTAATTGCGCCAGGGATTGCCTTTTCTATAGTAAACTTTTCAAAAAATAATTTTCTACTGTCGCAAATTTCAATGTCGCCAGGTAAATTATTCAAAAAATAATTTTATACTGTCGCAAATTTTAAATACGCCAGGGATTGCCTTTTCTATAGTAAACATTTCAAAAAATAATTTTCTACTGTCGCAAATTTTAAATACGCCAGGGATTGCCTTTTCTATAGTAAATTATTCAAAAAATAATTTTTTACTGTCGCAAATTTTAATTGCGCCAGGGATTGCCTTTTCTATAGTAAATTATTCAAAAAATAATTTTCTACTGTCGCAAATTTCAATTTCGCCAGGTAAATTATTCAAAAAATAATTTTATACTGTCGCAAATTTTAAATACGCCAGTGATTGCCTTTTCTATAGTAAACTTTTCAACAAATAATTTTCTACTGTCGCAAATTTTAATTGCGCCAGGGATTGCCTTTTCTATAGTAAACTTTTCAAAAAATAATTTTTTACTGTCGCAAATTTTAATTACGCCAGGGATTGCCTTTTCTATAGTAAATTATTCAAAAAATAATTTTATACTGTCGCAAATTTTAAATACGCCAGGGATTGCCTTTTCTATAGTAAATTATTCAAAAAATAATTTTATACTGTCGCAAATTTTAAATACGCCAGGGATTGCCTTTTCTATAGTAAATTATTCAAAAAATAATTTTTTATTATCGCAAATTTTAAATAAGGCCAGGGATTGCCTTTTCTATAGTAAATTATTCAAAAAATAATTTTCTACTGTTGCAAATTTTAATTACGCCAGGGATTGCCTTTTCTATAGTAAACTTTTCAAAAAATAATTTTCTACTGTCGCAAATTTTAATTACGCCAGGGATTGCCTTTTCTATAGTAAATTATTCAAAAAATAATTCTTTACTCTCGCAAATTTCAATTTCGCCAGGTAAATTTTTCACAAATTAATTTTCTACTGTCGCAAATTGTAATTACGCCAGGCATTGCCTTTTCTATAGTAAATTATTCAAAAAATTATTTTTTAATCTCGCAAATTTTAATTACGCCAGGGGTTGCCTTTTCTATAGTAAATTATTCAAAAAATAATTTTTTACTGTCGCAAATTTTAATTGCGCCAGGGATTTCCTTTTCTATAGTAAATTATTCAAAAAATAATTTTCTACTGTCGCAAATTTTAATTGCGCCAGGGATTGCCTTTTCTATAGTAAATTATTCAAAAAATAATTTTATACTGTCGCAAATTTTAAATACGCCAGGGATTGCCTTTTCTATAGTAAACTTTTCAAAAAATAGTTTTCAACTGTCGCAAATTTTAAATATCCCAGGGATTGCCTTTTCTATAGTAAATTATTCAAAAAATAATTTTCTACTGTCGCAAATTTTAATTACGACAGGGATTGCCTTTTCTATAGTAAATTATTCAAAAAATAATTTTTTACTGTCGCAAATTTCAATTTCGCCAGGTAAATTATTCAAAAAATAATTTTCTACTGTCGCAAATTTTAATTACGCCAGGGATTGCCTTTTCTATAGTAAATTATTCAAAAAATAATTTTTTTCTGTCGCAAATTTTAAATACGCCAGGGATTGCCTTTTCTATAGTAAATTATTCAAAAAATAATTTTCTACTGTCGCAAATTTTAATTACGCCAGGGATTGCCTTTTCTATAGTAAATTATTCAAAAAATAATTTTATACTGTCGCAAATTTTAAATACGCCAGGGATTGCCTTTTCTATAGTAAATTATTCAAAAAAATAATTTTTTACTATCGCAAATTTTAAATACGCCAGGGATTGCCTTTTCTATAGTAAATTATTCAAAAAATAATTTTCTACTGTTGCAAACTTTAATTGCGCCAGGGATTGCCTTTTCTATAGTAAACTTTTCAAAAAATAGTTTTCAACTGTCGCAAATTTTAAATATCCCAGGGATTGCCTTTTCTATAGTAAATTATTCAAAAAATAATTTTCTACTGTCGCAAATTTTAATTACGACAGGGATTGCCTTTTCTATAGTAAATTATTCAAAAAATAATTTTTTACTGTCGCAAATTTCAGTTTCGCCAGGTAAATTATTCAAAAAATAATTTTATACTGTCGCAAAATTTAAATACGCCAGGGATTGCCTTTTCTATAGTAAATTATTCAAAAAAATAATTTTTTACTATCGCAAATTTTAAATACGCCAGGGATTGCCTTTTCTATAGTAAATTATTCAAAAAATAGTTTTCTACTGTTGCAAATTTTAATTGCGCCAGGGATTGCCTTTTCTATAGTAAACTTTTCAAAAAATAGTTTTCAACTGTCGCAAATTTTAAATATCCCAGGGATTGCCTTTTCTATAGTAAATTATTCAAAAAATAATTTTCTACTGTCGCAAATTTTAATTACGACAGGGATTGCCTTTTCTATAGTAAATTATTCAAAAAATAATTTTTTACTGTCGCAAATTTCAATTTCGCCAGGTAAATTATTCAAAAAATAATTTTCTACTGTCGCAAATTTTAATTACGCCAGGGATTGCCTTTTCTATAGTAAATTATTCAAAAAATAATTTTTTACTGTCGCAAATTTTAAATACGCCAGGGATTGCCTTTTCTATAGTAAATTATTCAAAAAATAATTTTCTACTGTCGCAAATTTTAATTACGCCAGGGATTGCCTTTTCTATAGTAAATTATTCAAAAAATAATTTTATACTGTCGCAAATTTTAAATACGCCAGGGATTGCCTTTTCTATAGTAAATTATTCAAAAAAATAATTTTTTACTATCGCAAATTTTAAATACGCCAGGGATTGCCTTTTCTATAGTAAATTATTCAAAAAATAATTTTCTACTCTTGCAAATTTTAATTGCGCCAGGGATTGCCTTTTCTATAGTAAACTTTTCAAAAAATAGTTTTCAACTGTCGCAAATTTTAAATATCCCAGGGATTGCCTTTTCTATAGTAAATTATTCAAAAAATAATTTTCTACTGTCGCAAATTTTAATTACGACAGGGATTGCCTTTTCTATAGTAAATTATTCAAAAAATAATTTTTTACTGTCGCAAATTTCAATTTCGCCAGGTAAATTATTCAAAAAATAATTTTCTACTGTCGCAAATTTTAATTACGCCAGGGATTGCCTTTTCTATAGTAAATTATTCAAAAAATAATTTTTTACTGTCGCAAATTTTAAATATCCCAGGGATTGCCTTTTCTATAGTAAATTATTCAAAAAATAATTTTTTACTGTCGCAAATTTCAATTTCGCCAGGTAAATTATTCAAAAAATAATTTTCTACTGTCGCAAATTTTAATTACGCCAGGGATTGCCTTTTCTATAGTAAATTATTCAAAAAATAATTTTTTACTGTCGCAAATTTTAAATACGCCAGGGATTGCCTTTTCTATAGTAAATTATTCAAAAAATAATTTTCTACTGTCGCAAATTTTAATTACGCCAGGGATTGCCTTTTCTATAGTAAATTATTCAAAAAATAATTTTATACTGTCGCAAATTTTAAATACGCCAGGGATTGCCTTTTCTATAGTAAATTATTCAAAAAAATAATTTTTTACTATCGCAAATTTTAAATACGCCAGGGATTGCCTTTTCTATAGTAAATTATTCAAAAAATAATTTTCTACTCTTGCAAATTTTAATTGCGCCAGGGATTGCCTTTTCTATAGTAAACTTTTCAAAAAATAGTTTTCAACTGTCGCAAATTTTAAATATCCCAGGGATTGCCTTTTCTATAGTAAATTATTCAAAAAATAATTTTCTACTGTCGCAAATTTTAATTACGACAGGGATTGCCTTTTCTATAGTAAATTATTCAAAAAATAATTTTTTACTGTCGCAAATTTCAATTTCGCCAGGTAAATTATTCAAAAAATAATTTTCTACTGTCGCAAATTTTAATTACGCCAGGGATTGCCTTTTCTATAGTAAATTATTCAAAAAATAATATTTTACTGTCGCAAATTTTAAATACGCCAGGGATTGCCTTTTCTATAGTAAATTATTCAAAAAATAATTTTCTACTGTCGCAAATTTTAATTACGCCAGGGATTGCCTTTTCTATAGTAAATTATTCAAAAAATAATTTTATACTGTCGCAAATTTTAAATACGCCAGGGATTGCCTTTTCTATAGTAAATTATTCAAAAAAATAATTTTTTACTATCGCAAATTTTAAATACGCCAGGGATTGCCTTTTCTATAGTAAATTATTCAAAAAATAATTTTCTACTCTTGCAAATTTTAATTGCGCCAGGGATTGCCTTTTCTATAGTAAACTTTTCAAAAAATAGTTTTCAACTGTCGCAAATTTTAAATATCCCAGGGATTGCCTTTTCTATAGTAAATTATTCAAAAAATAATTTTCTACTGTCGCAAATTTTAATTACGACAGGGATTGCCTTTTCTATAGTAAATTATTCAAAAAATAATTTTTTACTGTCGCAAATTTCAATTTCGCCAGGTAAATTATTCAAAAAATAATTTTCTACTGTCGCAAATTTTAATTACGCCAGGGATTGCCTTTTCTATAGTAAATTATTCAAAAAATAATTTTTTACTGTCGCAAATTTTAAATATCCCAGGGATTGCCTTTTCTATAGTAAATTATTCAAAAAATAATTTTTTACTGTCGCAAATTTTAATTACGCCAGGGATTGCCTTTTCTATAGTAAATTATTAAAAAAATAATTTTATACTGTCGCAAATTTTAAGTGCGCCAGGGATTGCCTTTTCTATAGTAAATTATTCAAAAAATAATTTTATACTGTCGCAAGTTTTAATTGCGCCAGGGATTGCCTTTTCTATAGTAACTTATTCAAAAAATAATTTTATACTGTCGCAAATTTTAATTACGCCAGAGATTGCCTTATCTATAGTAAATTATTCAAAAAATAATTTTTTACTGTCGCAAATTTTAATTGCGCCAGGGATTGCCTTTTCTATAGTAAATTATTCAAAAAATAATTTTCTACTGTCGCAAATTGTAATTGCGCCAGGGATTGCCTTTTCTATAGTAAATTATTCAAAAAATAATTTTCAACTGACGCAAATTTTAATTGCGCCAGGGATTGCCTTTTCTATAGTAAATTATTCAAAAAATAATTTTTTACTGTCGCAAATTTCAATTTCGCCAGGTAAATTATTCAAAAAATAATTTTATACTGTCGCAAATTTTAATTACGCCAGGGATTGCCTTTTCTATAGTAAATTATTCAAAAAATAATTTTTTACTGTCGCAAATTTTAATTGCGCCAGGGATTGCCTTTTCTATAGTAAATTATTCAAAAAATAATTTTTTACTGTTGCAAATTTTAATTACGCCAGGGATTGCCTTTTCTATAGTAAATTATTCAAAAAATAATTTTTTACTGTCGCAAATTTTAAATACGCCAGGGATTGCCTTTTCTATAGTAAATTTTGCAAAAAAATAATTTTCAACTGTCGCAAATTTTAATTGCGCCAGGGATTGCCTCTTCTATAGTAAATTATTCAAAAAATAATTTTTTACTGTCGCAAATTTTAATTACGCCAGGGATTGCCTTTTCTATAGTAAATTATTCAAAAAATAATTTTATACTGTCGCAAATTTTAATTGCGCCAGAGATTGCCTTTTCTATAGTAAATTATTCAAAAAATAATTTTTTACTGTCGCAAATTTTAATTACGGCAGGGATTGCCTTTTCTATAGTAAGTTATTCAAAAAATAATTTTATACTGTCGCAAATTTTAAGTGCGCCAGGGATTGCCTTTTCTATAGTAAATTATTCAAAAAATAATTTTCTACTGTCGCAAATTTCAATTTCGCCAAATAAATTATTCAAAAAATAATTTTATACTGTCGCAAATTTTAATTACGCCAGGGATTGCCTTTTCTATAGTAAATTATTCAAAAAATAATTTTCAACTGTCGCAAATTTTAATTACGCCAGGGATTGCCTTTTCTATAGTAAATTATTCAAAAAATAATTTTATACTGTCGCAGATTTTAAGTGCGCCAGGGATTGCCTGTTCTATAGTAAATTATTCAAAAAATAATTTTATACTGTCGCAAATTTTAATTACGCCTTTTCTATAGTTAATTATTCAAAAAATAATTTTATACTGTCGCAAATTTTAAGTGCGCCAGGGAATGCCTTTTCTATAGTAAATTATTCAAAAAATAATTTTATACTGTCGCAAATTTTAAGTGCGCCAGGGATTGCCTTTTCTATAGTAAATTATTCAAAAAATAGTTTTATACTGTCGCAAATTTCAATTTCGCCAGGTAAATTATTCAAAAAATAATTTTATACTGTCGCAAATTTTAATTACTCCAGGGATTGCCTTTTCTATAGTAAATTATTCAAAAAATAATTTTCAACTGTCGCAAATTTTAATTGCGCCAGTGATTGCCTTTTCTATAGTAAATTATTCAAAAAATAATTTTCTACTGTCGCAAATTGTAAGTGCGCCAGGGATTGCCTTTTCTATAGTAAATTTTGCAAAAAAATAATTTTCAACTGTCGCAAATTTTAATTGCGCCAGGGATTGCCTTTTCTATAGTAAATTATTCAAAAAATATTTTTTTACTGTCGCAAATTTCAATTTCGACAGGTAAATTATTCAAAAAATAATTTTCTACTGTCGCAAATTTTAATTACGCCAGGGATTGCCTTTTCTATAGTAAATTATTCAAAAAATAATTTTATACTGTCGCAAATTTTAAGTGCGCCAGGGATTGCCTTTTCTATAGTAAATTATTCAAAAAATAATTTTATACTGTCGCAAATTTCAATTTCGCCAGGTAAATTATTCAAAAAATAATTTTATACTGTCGCAAATTTTAATTACGCCAGGGATTGCCTTTTCTATAGTAAATTATTCAAAAAATAATTTTCAACTGTCGCAAATTTTAATTACGCCAGGGATTGCCTTTTCTATAGTAAATTATTCAAAAAATAATTTTTTACTGACGCAAATTTTAATTGCGACAGGGATTGCCTTTTCTATAGTAAATTATTCAAAAAATAATTTTTTACTGTCGCAAATTTTAATTACGCCAGGGATTGCCTTTTCTATAGTAAATTATTCAAAAAATAATTTTATACTGTCGCAAATTTTAATTACGCCAGGGATTGCCTGTTCTATAGTAAATAATTCAAAAAATAATTTTTTACTGTCGCAAATTTTAATTACGCCAGGGATTGCCTTTTCTATAGTAAATTATTCAAAAAATAATTTTATACTGTCGCAAATTTTAAGTGCGCCAGGGATTGCTTTTTCTATAGTAAATTATTCAAAAAATAATTTTATACTGTCGCAAATTTTAATTGCGCCAGGGATTGCCTTTTCTATAGTAAATTATTCAAAAAATAATTTTATACTGTCGCAAATTTTAATTACGCCAGGGATTGCCTTTTCTATAGTAAATTATTCAAAAAATAATTTTCAACTGTCGCAAATTTTAATTGCGCCAGGGATTGCCTTTTTTATAGTAAACTTTTCAAAAAATAATTTTCTACTGTCGCAAATTTTAATTACGCCAGGGATTGCCTTTTCTATAGTAAATTATTCAAAAAATAATTTTCAATTGTCGCAAATTTTAATTGCGCCAGGGATTGCCTTTTCTATAGTAAATTATCCAAAAAATAATTTTTTACTGTCGCAAATTTCAATTTCGCCAGGTAAATTATTCAAAAAATAATTTTATACTGTCGCAAATTTTAATTACGCCAGGGATTGCCTTTTCTATAGTAAATTATTCAAAAAATAATTTTTTACTGTCGCAAATTTTAATTGCGACAGGGATTGCCTTTTCTATAGTAAATTATTCAAAAAATAATTTTTTACTGTCGCAAATTTTAATTACGCCAGGGATTGCCTTTTCTATAGTAAATTATTCAAAAAATAATTTTTTACTGTCGCAAATTTTAATTACGCCAGGGATTGCCTTTTCTATAGTAAATTATTCAAAAAATAATTTTATACTGTCGCAAATTTTAAGTGCGCCAGGGATTGCCTTTTCTATAGTAAATTATTCAAAAAATAATTTTATACTGTCGCAAATTTTAATTGCGCCAGGGATTGCCTTTTCTATAGTAAATTATTCAAAAAATAATTTTATACTGTCGCAAATTTTAATTACGCCAGGGATTGCTTTTTCTATAGTAAATTATTCAAAAAATAATTTTCAACTGTCGCAAATTTTAATTGCGCCAGGGATTGCCTTTTCTATAGTAAATTATTCAAAAAATAATTTTCTACTGTCGCAAATTGTAATTGCGCCAGGGATTGCCTTTTCTATAGTAAATTATTCAAAAAATAATTTTCAACTGTCGCAAATTTTAATTGCGCCAAGGATTGCCTTTTCTATAGTAAATTATTCAAAAAATAATTTTTTACTGTCGCAAATTTCAATTTCGCCAGGTAAGTCATTCAAAAAATAATTTTATACTGTCGCAAATTTTAATTACGCCAGGGATTGCCTTTTCTATAGTAAGTTATTCAAAAAATAAGTTTTTACTGTCGCAAATTTTAATTACGCCAGGGATTGCCTTTTCTATAGTAAATTATTCAAAAAATAATTTTTTACTGTCGCAAATTTTAAATACGCCAGGGATTGCCTTTTCTATAGTAAATTATTCAAAAAATAATTTTTTACTGTCGCAAATTTTAATTACGCCAGGGATTGCCTTTTCTATAGCAAATTATTCAAAAAATAATTTTTTACTGTCGCAAATTTTAATTACGCCAGGGATTGCCTTTTCTATAGTAAATTATTCAAAAAATAATTTTATACTGTCGCAAATTTTAATTACGCCAGGGATTGCCTTTTCTATAGTAAATTATTCAAAAAATAATTTTTTACTGTCGCAAATTTTAATTACGCCAGGGATTGCCTTTTCTATAGTAAATTATTCAAAAAATAATTTTCTACTGTCGCAAATTTTAATTGCGCCAGGGATTGCCTTTTCTATAGTAAATTATTCAAAAAATAATTTTCTACTGTCGCAAATTTTAATTACGCCAGGGATTGCCTTTTCTATAGTAAATTATTCAAAAAATAATTTTATACTGTCGCAAATTTTAATTACGCCAGGGATTGCCTTTTCTATAGTAAATTATTCAAAAAATAATTTTCTACTGTCGCAAATTTTAATTACGCCAGGGATTGCCTTTTCTATAGTAAATTATTCAAAAAATAATTTTATACTGTCGCAAATTTTAATTAGGCCAGGGATTGCCTTTTCTATAGTAAATTATTCAAAAAATAATTTTCAACTGTCGCAAATTTTAATTACGCCAGGGATTGCCTATTCTATAGTAAATTATTCAAAAAATAATTTTATACTGTCGCAAATTTTAATTACGCCAGGGATTGCCTTTTCTATAGTAAATTATTCAAAAAATAATTTTATACTGTCGCAAATTTTAAGTGCGCCAGGTAAATTTTTCACAAATTAATTTTCTACTGTCGCAAATTTTAATTACGCCAGGGATTGCCTTTTCTATAGTAAATTATTCAAAAAATAATTTTATACTGTCGCAAATTTTAATTACGCCAGGGATTGCCTATTCTATAGTAAATTATTCAAAAAATAATTTTCTTCTGTCGCAAATTGTAACTGCGCCAGGGATTGCCTTTTCTATAGTAAATTATTCAAAAAATAATTTTTTACTGTCGCAAATTTCAATTTCGCCAGGTAAGTCATTCAAAAAATAATTTAGTACTGTCGCAAATTTTAATTACGCCTGGGATTGCCTTTTCTATAGTAAATTATTCAAAAAATAATTTTTTACTGTCGCAAATTTTAATTGCGACAGGGATTGCCTTTTCTATAGTAAATTATTCAAAAAATAATTTTTTACTGTCGCAAATTTTAATTACGCCAGGGATTGCCTTTTCTATAGTAAATTATTCAAAAAATAATTTTATACTTACGCAAATTTTAAGTGCGCCAGGTAAATTTTTCACAAATAAATTTTCTACTGTCGCAAATTTTAATTACGCCAGGGATTGCCTTTTCTATAGTAAATTATTCAAAAAATAATTTTATACTGTCGCAAATTTTAATTACGCCAGGGATTGCCTATTCTATAGTAAATTATTCAAAAAATAATTTTCTTCTGTCGCAAATTGTAACTGCGCCAGGGATTGCCTTTTCTATAGTAAATTATTCAAAAAATAATTTTTTACTGTCGCAAATTTCAATTTCGCCAGGTAAGTCATTCAAAAAATAATTTTATACTGTCGCAAATTTTAATTACGCCAGGGATTGCCTTTTCTATAGTAAATTATTCAAAAAATAATTTTTTACTGTCGCAAATTTTAATTGCGACAGGGATTGCCTTTTCTATAGTAAATTATTCAAAAAATAATTTTTTACTGTCGCAAATTTTAATTACGCCAGGGATTGCCTTTTCTATAGTAAATTATTCAAAAAATAATTTTTTACTGTCGCAAATTTTAATTACGCCAGGGATTGCCTTTTCTATAGTAAATTATTCAAAAAATAATTTTATACTGTCGCAAATTTTAAGTGCGCCAGGGATTGCCTTTTCTATAGTAAATTATTCAAAAAATAATTTTATACTGTCGCAAATTTTAATTGCGCCAGGGATTGCCTTTTCTATAGTAAATTATTCAAAAAATAATTTTATACTTTCGCAAATTTTAATTACGCCAGGGATTGCTTTTTCTATAGTAAATTATTCAAAAAATAATTTTCAACTGTCGCAAATTTTAATTGCGCCAGGGATTGCCTTTTCTATAGTAAATTATTCAAAAAATAATTTTCTACTGTCGCAAATTGTAATTGCGCCAGGGATTGCCTTTTCTATAGTAAATTATTCAAAAAATAATTTTCAAATTTCGCAAATTTTAATTGCGCCAAGGATTGCCTTTTCTATAGTAAATTATTCAAAAAATAATTTTTTACTGTCGCAAATTTCAATTTCGCCAGGTAAGTCATTCAAAAAATAATTTTATACTGTCGCAAATTTTAATTACGCCAGGGATTGCCTTTTCTATAGTAAGTTATTCAAAAAATAATTTTTTACTGTCGCAAATTTTAATTACGCCAGGGATTGCCTTTTCTATAGTAAATTATTCAAAAAATAATTTTTTACTGTCGCAAATTTTAAATACGCCAGGGATTGCCTTTTCTATAGTAAATTATTCAAAAAATAATTTTTTACTGTCGCAAATTTTAATTACGCCAGGGATTGCCTTTTCTATAGTAAATTATTCAAAAAATAATTTTTTACTGTCGCAAATTTTAATTACGCCAGGGATTGCCTTTTCTATAGTAAATTATTCAAAAAATAATTTTATACTGTCGCAAATTTTAATTACGCCAGGGATTGCCTTTTCTATAGTAAATTATTCAAAAAATAATTTTCAACTGTCGCAAATTTTAATTACGCCAGGGATTGCCTATTCTATAGTAAATTATTCAAAAAATAATTTTATACTGTCGCAAATTTTAATTACGCCAGGGATTGCCTTTTCTATAGTAAATTATTCAAAAAATAATTTTATACTGTCGCAAATTTTAAGTGCGCCAGGTAAATTTTTCACAAATTAATTTTCTACTGTCGCAAATTTTAATTACGCCAGGGATTGCCTTTTCTATAGTAAATTATTCAAAAAATAATTTTATACTGTCGCAAATTTTAATTACGCCAGGGATTGCCTATTCTATAGTAAATTATTCAAAAAATAATTTTCTTCTGTCGCAAATTGTAACTGCGCCAGGGATGGCCTTTTCTATAGTAAATTATTCAAAAAATAATTTTTGCTGTCGCAAATTTTAACTACGCCAGGGATTGCCTTTTTTATAGTAAATTATTCAAAAAATAATTTTCTACTGTCGCAAATTTTAATTACGCAAGGGATTGCCTTTTCTATAGTAAATTATTCAAAAAATAATTTTATACTGTCGCAAATTTTAATTACGCCAGGGATTGCCTTTTCTATAGTAAATTATTCAAAAAATAATTTTATACTGTCGCAAATTTTAATTACACCAGGGATTGCCTTTTCTATAGTAAATTATTCAAAAAATAATTTTCTACTGTCGCAAATTTTAATTACGCCAGGGATTGTCTTTTCTATAGTAAATTATTCAAAAAATAATTTTTTACTGTCGCAAATTTTAATTGCGCCAGGGATTGCCTTTTCTATAGTAAATTATTCAAAAAATAATTTTATACTGTCGCAAATTTTAATTACGCCAGGGATTGCCTTTTCTATAGTAAATTATTCAAAAAATAATTTTCTACTGTCGCAAATTTTAATTGCGCCAGGGATTGCCTTTTCTATAGTAAATTATTCAAAAAATAATTTTCTACTCTCGCAAATTTTAATTGCGCCAGGGATTGCCTTTTCTATAGTAAATTATTCAAAAAATAATTTTATACTGTCGCAAATTTTAATTACGCCAGGGATTGCCTTTTCAATAGTAAATTATTCAAAAAATAATTTTCTACTGTCGCAAATTTTAATTACGCCAGGGATTGCCTTTTCTATAGTAAATTATTCAAAAAATAATTTTTTACTGTCGCAAATTTTTATTACGCCAGGGATTGCCTTTTCTATAGTAAATTATTCAAAAAATAATTTTCAACTGTTGCAAATTTTAATTACGCCAGGGATTGCCTTTTCTATAGTAAATTATTCAAAAAATAATTTTATACTGTCGCAAATTTTAATTACGCCAGGGATTGCCTTTTCTATAGTAAATTATTCAAAAAATAATTTTATACTGTCGCAAATTTTAAGTGCGCCAGGTAAATTTTTCACAAATTAATTTTCTACTGTCGCAAATTTTAATTACGCCAGGGATTGCCTTTTCTATAGTAAATTATTCAAAAAATAATTTTATACTGTCGCAAATTTTAATTACGCCAGGGATTGCCTTTTCTATAGTAAATTATTCAAAAAATAATTTTCTACTGTCGCAAATTGTAATTGCGCCAGGGATTGCCTTTCCTATAGTAAATTATTCAAAAAATAATTTTATACTGTCGCAAATTTTAATTACGCCAGGGATTGCCTTTTCTATAGTAAATTATTCAACAAATAATTTTATACTGTCGCAAATTTTAAGTGCGCCAGGGATTGCCTTTTCTATAGTAAATTATTCAAAAAATAATTTTATACTGTCGCAAATTTTAAGTGCGCCAGGTAAATTTTTCACATATTAATTTTCTACTGTCGCAAATTTTAATTACGCCAGGGATTGCCTTTTCTATAGTAAATTATTCGAAAAATAATTTTATACTGTCGCAAATTTTAACTACGCCAGGGATTGCCTTTTCTATAGTAAATTATTCAAAAAATAATTTTATACTGTCGCAAATTTTAATTACGCCAGGGATTGCCTTTTCTATAGTAAATTTTGCAAAAAATAATTTTCTACTGTCGCAAATTTTAAGTGCGCCAGGGATTGCCTTTTCTATAGTAAATTATTCAAAAAATAATTTTCTACTGTCGCAAATTTTAAGTGCGCCAGGGATTGCTTTTCTATAGTAAATTATTCAAAAAATAATTTTTTACTGTCGCAAGTTTCAATTTCGCCAGGTAAATTATTCAAAAAATAATTTTATACTGTCGCAAATTTTAATTACGCCAGGGATTGCCTTTTCTATAGTAAATTATTCAAAAATAATTTTATACTGTCGCAAATTTTAATTACGCCAGGGATTGCCTTTTCTATAGTAAATTATTCAAAAAATATTTTTATACTGTCGCAAATTTTAATTACGCCAGGGATTGCCTTTTCTATAGTAAATTATTCATAAAATAATTTTTAACTGTCGCAAATTTTAAGTGCGCCAGGGATTGCCTTTTCTATAGTAAATTATTCAAAAAATAATTTTATACTGTCGCAAATTTTAATTACGCCAGGGATTGCCTTTTCTATAGTAAATTATTCAAAAAATAATTTTCTACTGTCGCAAATTTTAATTACGCCAGGGATTGCCTTTTCTATAGTAAACTATTCAAAAAATAATTTTCAACTGTCGCAAATTTTAATTACGCCAGGGATTGCCTTTTCTATAGTAAATTATTCAAAAAATATCTTTCTACTGTCGCAAATTTTAATTACGCCAGGGATTGCCTTTTCTATAGTAAATTATTCAAAAAATAATTTTCTACTGTCGCAAATTTTAATTACGCCAGGGATTGCCTTTTCTATAGTAAATTATTCAAAAAATAATTCTATACTGTCGCAAATTTTAATTACGCCAGGGATTGCCTTTTCTATAGTAAATTATTCAAAAAATAATTTTCTACTGTCGCAAATTTTAATTACGCCAGGGATTGCCTTTTCTATAGTAAATTATTCAAAAAATAATTTTCTACTGTCGCAAATTTTAATTACGCCAGGGATTGCCTTTTCTATGGTAAATTATTCAAAAAATAATTTTCAACTGTCGCAAATTTTAATTACGCCAGGGATTACCTTTTCTATAGTAAATTATTCAAAAAATAATTTTATACTGTCGCAAATTTTAATTACGCCAGGGATTGCCTTTTCTATAGTAAATTATTCAAAAAATAATTTTCTACTGTCGCAAATTTTAAGTGCGCCAGGGATTGCCTTTTCTATAGTAAATTATTCAAAAAATAATTTTATACTGTCGCAAATTTTAATTGCGCCAGGGATTGCCCTTTCTATAGTAAATTATTCAAAAAATAATTTTATACTGTCGCAAATTATAATTACGCCAGGGATTGCCTTTTCTATAGTAAATTATTCAAAAAATAATTTTCTACTGTCGCAAATTTTAATTACGCCAGGGATTGCCTTTTCTATAGTAAATTATTCAAAAAATAATTTTTTACTCTCGCAAATTTCAATTTCGCCAGGTAAATTTTTCACAAATTAATTTTTTACTGTCGCAAATTTTAATTACGCCAGGAATTGCCTTTTCTATAGTAAATTTTTCAAAAGTTTTTTTTTTACTGTCGCAAATTTTAATTACGCCAGGGATTGCCTTTTCTATAGTAAATTATTCAAAAAATAATTTTCTACTGTCGCAAATTTTAAGTGCGCCAGGGATTGCCTTTTCTATAGTAAATTATTCAAAAAATAATTTTATACTGTCGCAAATTTTAATTGCGCCAGGTAAATTATTCAAAAAATAATTTTATACTGTCGCAAATTTTAATTACGTCAGGGATTGCCTTTTCTATAGTAAATTATTCCAAAAATAATTTTCAACTGTCGCAAATTTTAATTGCGCCAGGGATTGCCTTTTCTATAGTAAATTATTCAAAAAAGAATTTTATACTGTCGCAAATTTTAATTACGCCAGGGATTGCCTTTTCTATAGTAAATTATTCAAAAAATAATTTTCTACTGTCGCAAATTTTAATTACGCCAGGGATTGCCTTTTCTATAGTAAATTATTCAAAAAATAATTTTCTACTGTCGCAAATTTTAATTACGCCAGGGATTGCCTTTTCTACAGTAAATTATTCAAAAAATAATTTTTTACTGTCGCAAATTTTAATTTCGCCAGGGATTGCTTTTCTATAGTAAATTATTCAAAAAATAATTTTCTACTGTCGCAAATTTTAATTACGCCAGGGATTGCCTTTTCTATAGTAAATTATTCAAAAAATAATTTGCTACTGTCGCAAATTTTAATTACGCCAGGGATTGCCTTTTCTATAGTAAATTATTCAAAAAATTATTTTCTACTGTCGCAAATTTTAATTACGCCAGGGATTGCCTTTTCTATAGTAAATTATTGAAAAAATAATTTTCAACTGTCGCAAATTTTAATTACGCCAGGGATTGCCTTTTCTATAGTAAATTATTCAAAAAATAATTTTCTACTGTCGCAAATTTTAATTACGCCAGGGATTGCCTTTTCTATAGTAAATTATTCAAAAAATAATTTTCTACTGTCGCAAATTTTAATTACGCCAGGGATTGCCTTTTCTATAGTAAATTATTCAAAAAATAATTTTTTACTGTCGCAAATTTTAATTATGCCAGGGATTGCCTTTTCTATAGTAAATTATTCAAAAAATAATTTTATACTGTCGCAAATTTTAATTACGCCAGGGATTGCCTTTTCTATGGTAAAATATTCAAAAAATAATTTTCAACTGTCGCAAATTTTAATTACGCCAGGGATTGCCTTTTCTATAGTAAATTATTCAAAAAATAATTTTATACTGTCGCAAATTTTAATTACGCCAGGGATTGCCTTTTCTATAGTAAATTATTCAAAAAATAATTTTATACTGTCGCAAATTTTAAATACGCCAGGGATTGCCTTTTCTATAGTAAATTATTCAAAAAATAATTTTTTACTGTCGCAAATTTTAATTACGCCAGGGATTGCCTTTTCTATAGTAACTTATTCAAAAATAATTTTCAACTGTCGCAAATTTTAATTACGCCAGGGATTGCCTTTTCTATAGTAAATTATTCAAAAAATAATTTTGTACTCTCGCAAATTTTAATTACGCCAGGGATTGCCTTTCCTATAGTAAATTATTCAAAAAATAATTTTCAACTGTCGCAAATTTTAATTACGCCAGGGATTGCCTTTTCTATAGTAAATAATTCAAAAAATAACTTTATACTGTCGCAAATTTTAATTGCGCCAGGGATTGCCTTTTCTGTAGTAAATTATTCAAAAAATAATTTTATACTGTCGCAAATTTTAATTACGCCACGGATTGCCTTTTCTATAGTAAATTATTCAAAAAATAATTTTCAACTGTAGCAAATTTTAATTACGCCAGGGATTGCCTTTTCTATAGTAAATTATTCAAAAAATAATTTTCTACTGTCGCAAATTTTAATTACGCCAGGGATTGCCTTTTCTATAGTAAATTATTCAAAAAATAATTTTCTACTGTCGCAAATTTTAATTACGCCAGGGATTGCCTTTTCTATAGTAAATTATTCAAAAAATAATTTTCAACTGTCGCAAATTTTAATTACGCCAGGGATTGCCTTTTCTATAGTAAATTATTCAAAAAATAATTTTATACTGTCGCAAATTTTAATTACGCCAGGGATTGCCTTTTCTATAGTAAATTATTCAAAAAATAATTTTTTACTGTCGCAAATTTTAATTACGCCAGGGATTGCCTTTTCTATAGTAAATTATTCAAAAAATAATTTTCTACTGTCGCAAATTTTAATTACGCCAGGGATTGCCTTTTCTATAGTAAATTATTCAAAAAATAATTTTCAACTGTCGCAAATTTTAATTACGCCAGGGATTGCCTTTTCTATAGTAAATTATTCAAAAAATAATTTTATACTGTCGCAAATTTTAATTGCGCCAGGGATTTCCTTTTCTATAGTAAATTATTCAAAAAATAATTTTATACTGTCGCAAATTTTAATTACGCCACGGATTGCCTTTCCTATAGTAAATTATTCAAAAAATAATTTTCTACTGTCGCAAATTTTAATTACGCCAGGGATTGCCTTTTCTATAGTAAATTATTCAAAAAATAATTTTCTACTGTCGGAAATTTTAATTACGCCAGGATTGCCTTTTCTATAGTAAATTATTCAAAAAAAAATTTTCTACTGTCGCAAATTTTAATTACGCCAGGGATTGCCTTTTCTATAGTATATTATTCAAAAAATAATTTTCAACTGTCGCAAATTTTAATTACGCCAGGGATTGCCTTTTCTATAGTAAATTATTCAAAAAATAATTTTATACTGTCGCAAATTTTAATTACGCCAGAGATTGCCTTTTCTATAGTAAATTATTCAAAAAATAATTTTCTACTGTCGCAAATTTTAATTACGCCAGGGATTGCCTTTTCTATAGTAAATTATTCAAAAAATAATTTTTTACTGTCGCAAATTTTAATTACGCCAGGGATTGCCTTTTCTATAGTAAATTATTCAAAAAATAATTTTATACTGTCGCAAATTTTAATTACGCCAGGGATTGCCTTTTCTATAGTAAATTATTCAAAAAATAATTTTCAACTGTCGCAAATTTTAATTACGCCAGGGATTGCCTTTTCTCTAGTAAATTATTCAAAAAATAATTTTGTACTGTCGCAAATTTTAATTACGCCAGGGATTGCCTTTTCTATAGTAAATTATTCAAAAAATAATTTTCTACTGTCGCAAATTTTAATTACGCCAGGGATTGCCTTTTCTATAGTAAATTATTCAAAAAATAATTTTTTACTCTCGCAAATTTTAATTACGCCAGGGATTGCCTTTTCTATAGTAAATTATTCAAAAAATAATTTTATACTGTCGCAAATTTTAAATACGCCAGGGATTGCCTTTTCTACAGTAAATTATTCAAAAAATAATTTTCTACTGTCGCAAATTTTAAATACGCCAGGGATTGCCTCTTCTATAGTAAATTATTCAAAAAATAATTTTATACGGTCGCAAATTTTAATTACGCCAGGGATTACCTTTTCTATAGTAAATTATTCAAAAAATAATTTTTTACTATCGCAAGTTTTAATTGCGCCAGGGATTGCCTTTTCTATAGTAAATTATTCAAAAAATAATTTTTTACTGTCGCAAATTTTAATTACGCCAGGGATTGCCTTTTCTATAGTAAATTATTCAAAAAATAATTTTTTACTGTCGCAAATTTTAATTACGCCAGGGATTGCCTTTTCTATAGTAAATTTTGCAAAAAATAATTTTATACTGTCGCAAATTTTAATTACGCCAGGGATTGCCCTTTCTATAGTAAATTATTCAAAAAATAATTTTCAACTGTCGCAAATTTTAATTACGCCAGGGATTGCCTTTTCTATAGTAAATTATTCAAAAAATAATTTTATACTGTCGCAAATTTTAATTACGCCAGGGATTGCCTTTTCTATAGTAAATTATTCAAAAAATAATTTTCAACTGTCGCAAATTTTAATAACGCCAGGGATTGCCTTTTCTATAGTAAATTATTCAAAAAATAATTTTCAACTGTCGCAAATTTTAATTACGCCAGGGATTGCCTTTTCTATAGTAAATTATTCAAAAAATAATTTTCTACTGTCGCAAATTTTAATTACGCCAAGGATTGCCTTTTCTATAGTAAATTATTCAAAAAATAATTTTTTACTGTCGCAAATTTTAATTACGCCAGGGATTGCCTTTTCTATAGTAAATTATTCAAAAAATAATTTTCAACTGTCGCAAATTTTAATTGCGCCAGGGATTGCCTTTTCTATATTAAATTAATCAAAAAATAATTTTATACTGTCGCAAATTTTAATTACGCCAGGGATTGCCTTTTCTATAGTAAATTATTCAAAAAATAATTTTTTACTGTCGCAAATTTTAATTACGCCAGGGATTGCCTTTTCTATAGTAAATTATTCAAAAAATAATTTTCTACTGTCGCAAATTTTAATTACGCCAGGGATTGCCTTTTCTATAGTAAATTATTCAAAAAATAATTTTCAACTGTCGCAAATTTTAAATACGCCAGGGATTACCTTTTCTATAGTAAATTATTCAAAAAATAATTTTTTACTATCGCAAGTTTTAATTGCGCCAGGGATTGCCTTTTCTATAGTAAATTATTCAAAAAATAATTTTTTACTGTCGCAAATTTTAATTACACCAGGGATTGCCTTTTCTATAGTAAATTATTCAAAAAATAATTTTTTACTGTCGCAAATTTTAATTACGCCAGGGATTGCCTTTTCTATAGAAAATTTTGCAAAAAATAATTTTATACTGTCGCAAATTTTAATTACGCCAGGGATTGCCCTTTCTATAGTAAATTATTCAAAAAATAATTTTCAACTGTCGCAAATTTTAATTACGCCAGGGATTGCCTTTTCTATAGTAAATTATTCAAAAAATAATTTTATACTGTCGCAAATTTTAATTACGCCAGGGATTGCCTTTTCTATAGTAAATTATTCAAAAAATAATTTTCAACTGTCGCAAATTTTAATAACGCCAGGGATTGCCTTTTCTATAGTAAATTATTCAAAAAATAATTTTCAACTGTCGCAAATTTTAATTACGCCAGGGATTGCCTTTTCTATAGTAAATTATTCAAAAAATAATTTTCTACTGTCGCAAATTTTAATTACGCCAGGGATTGCCTTTTCTATAGTAAATTATTCAAAAAATAATTTTTTACTGTCGCAAATTTTAATTACGCCAGGGATTGCCTTTTCTATAGTAAATTATTCAAAAAATAATTTTCAACTGTCGCAAATTTTAATTGCGCCAGGGATTGCCTTTTCTATATTAAATTAATCAAAAAATAATTTTATACTGTCGCAAATTTTAATTACGCCAGGGATTGCCTTTTCTATAGTAAATTATTCAAAAAATAATTTTTTACTGTCGCAAATTTTAATTACGCCAGGGATTGCCTTTTCTATAGTAAATTATTCAAAAAATAATTTTCTACTGTCGCAAATTTTAATTACGCCAGGGATTGCCTTTTCTATAGTAAATTATTCAAAAAATAATTTTCAACTGTCGCAAATTTTAAATACGCCAGGGATTGCCTTTTCTACAGTAAATTATTCAAAAAATAATTTTCTACTGTCGCAAATTTTAAATACGCCAGGGATTGCCTCTTCTATAGTAAATTATTCAAAAAATAATTTTATACGGTCGCAAATTCTAATTACGCCAGGGATTACCTTTTCTATAGTAAATTATTCAAAAAATAATTTTTTACTATCGCAAGTTTTAATTGCGCCAGGGATTGCCTTTTCTATAGGAAATTATTCAAAAAATAATTTTTTACTGTCGCAAATTTTAATTACGCCAGGGATTGCCTTTTCTATAGTAAATTATTCAAAAAATAATTTTTTACTGTCGCAAATTTTAATTACGTCAGGGATTGCCTTTTCTATAGTAAATTTTGCAAAAAATAATTTTATACTGTCGCAAATTTTAATTACGCCAGGGATTGCCCTTTCTATAGTAAATTATTCAAAAAATAATTTTCAACTGTCGCAAATTTTAATTACGCCAGGGATTGCCTTTTCTATAGTAAATTATTCAAAAAATAATTTTATACTGTCGCAAATTTTAATTACGCCAGGGATTGCCTTTTCTATAGTAAATTATTCAAAAAATAATTTTCAACTGTCGCAAATTTTAATAACGCCAGGGATTGCCTTTTCTATAGTAAATTATTCAAAAAATAATTTTCAACTGTCGCAAATTTTAATTACGCCAGGGATTGCCTTTTCTATAGTAAATTATTCAAAAAATAATTTTCTACTGTCGCAAATTTTAATTACGCCAGGGATTGCCTTTTCTATAGTAAATTATTCAAAAAATAATTTTTTACTGTCGCAAATTTTAATTACGCCAGGGATTGCCTTTTCTATAGTAAATTATTCAAAAAATAATTTTCAACTGTCGCAAATATTAATTGCGCCAGGGATTGCCTTTTCTATAGTAAATTATTCAAAAAATAATTTTTTACTGTCGCAAATTTTAATTACGTCAGGGATTGCCTTTTCTATAGTAAATTTTGCAAAAAATAATTTTATACTGTCGCAAATTTTAATTACGCCAGGGATTGCCCTTTCTATAGTAAATTATTCAAAAAATAATTTTCAACTGTCGCAAATTTTAATTACGCCAGGGATTGCCTTTTCTATAGTAAATTATTCAAAAAATAATTTTATACTGTCGCAAATTTTAATTACGCCAGGGATTGCCTTTTCTATAGTAAATTATTCAAAAAATAATTTTCAACTGTCGCAAATTTTAATAACGCCAGGGATTGCCTTTTCTATAGTAAATTATTCAAAAAATAATTTTCAACTGTCGCAAATTTTAATTACGCCAGGGATTGCCTTTTCTATAGTAAATTATTCAAAAAATAATTTTCTACTGTCGCAAATTTTAATTACGCCAGGGATTGCCTTTTCTATAGTAAATTATTCAAAAAATAATTTTTTACTGTCGCAAATTTTAATTACGCCAGGGATTGCCTTTTCTATAGTAAATTATTCAAAAAATAATTTTCAACTGTCGCAAATATTAATTGCGCCAGGGATTGCCTTTTCTATATTAAATTAATCAAAAAATAATTTTATACTGTCGCAAATTTTAATTACGCCAGGGATTGCCTTTTCTATAGTAAATTATTCAAAAAATAATTTTTTACTGTCGCAAATTTTAATTACGCCAGGGATTGCCTTTTCTATAGTAAATTATTCAAAAAATAATTTTCTACTGTCGCAAATTTTAATTACGCCAGGGATTGCCTTTTCTATAGTAAATTATTCAAAAAATAATTTTCAACTGTCGCAAATTTTAATTACGCCAGGGATTGCCTTTTCTATAGTAAATTATTCAAAAAATAATTTTCTACTGTCGCAAATTTTAATTACGCCAGGGATTGCCTTTTCTATAGTAAATTATTCAAAAAATAATTTTATACTGTCGCAAATTTTAATTACGCCAGGGATTGCCTTTTCTATAGTAAATTATTCATAAAATAATTTTCAACTGTCGCAAATTTTAATTACGCCAGGGATTGCCTTTTCTATAGTAAATTTTGCAAAAAATAATTTTATACTGTCGCAAATTTTAATTACGCCAGGGATTGCCTTTTCTATAGTCAATTATTCAAAAAATAATTTTCTACTGTCTCAAATTTTAATTACGCCAGGGATTGCCTTTTCTATAGTAAATTATTCAAAAAATATTTTTTTACTGTCGCAAATTTTAATTACGCCAGGGATTGCCTTTTCTATAGTAAATTATTCAAAAAATAATTTTATACTGTCGCAAATTTTAATTACGCCAGGGATTGCCTTTTCTATAGTAAATTATTCATAAAATAATTTTCAACTGTCGCAAATTTTAATTACGCCAGGGATTGCCTTTTCTATAGTAAATTATTCAAAAAATAATTTTATACTGTCGCAAATTTTAATTACGCCAAGGATTGCCTTTTCTATAGTAAATTATTCAAAAAATAATTTTATACTGTCGCAAATTTTAATTACGCCAGGGATTGCCTTTTCTATAGTAAATTATTCAAAAAATAATTTTCAACTGTCGCAAATTTTAATTACGCCAGGGATTGCCTTTTCTATAGTAAATTATTCAAAAAATAATTTTCTACTGTCGCAAATTTTAATTACGCCAGGGATTGCCTTTTCTATAGTAAATTACTCAAAAAATAATTTTTTACTGTCGCAAATTTTAATTACGCCAGGGATTGCCTTTTCTATAGTAAATTATTCAAAAAATAATTTTCAACTGTCGCAAATTTTAATTACGCCAGGGATTGCCTTTTCTATAGTAAATTATTCAAAAAATAATTTTATACTGTCGCAAATTTTAATTACGCCAGGGATTGCCTTTTCTATAGTAAATTATTCAAAAAATAATTTTTTACTGTCGCAAATTTTAATTACGCCAGGGATTGCCTTTTCTATAGTAAATTATTCAAAAAATAATTTTCTACTGTCGCAAATTTTAATTACGCCAGGGATTGCCTTTTCTATAGTAAATTATTCAAAAAATAATTTTTTACTGTCGCAAATTTTAATTACGCCAGGGATTGCCTTTTCTATAGTAAATTATTCAAAAAATAATTTTCTACTGTCGCAAATTTTAATTACGCCAGGGATTGCCTTTTCTATAGTAAATTATTCAAAAAATAATTTTCTACTGTCGCAAATTTTAAATATCCCAGGGATTGCCTATTCTATAGTAAATTTTGCAAAAAATAATTTTATACTGTCGCAAATTTTAATTACGCCAGGGATTGCCTTTTCTATAGTAAATTATTCAAAAAATAATTTTCTACTGTCGCAAATTTTAATTACGCCAGGGATTGCATTTTCTATAGTAAATTATTCAAAAAATAATTTTTTACTGTCGCAAATTTTAATTACGCCAAGGATTGCCTTTTCTATAGTAAATTATTCAAAAAATAATTTTATACTGTCGCAAATTTTAATTATGCCAGGGATTGCCTTTTCTATAGTAAATTATTCAAAAAATAATTTTATACTGTCGCAAATTTTAATTACGCCAGGGATTGCCTTTTCTATAATAAATTATTCAAAAAATAATTTTCAACTGTCGCAAATTTTAATAGCGCCAGGGATTGCCTTTTCTATAGTAAATTATTCAAAAAATAATTTTATACTGTCGCAAATTTTAATTACGCCAGGGATTGCCTTTTCTATAGTAAATTATTCAAAAAATAATTTTCTACTGTCGCAAATTTTAATTACGCCAGGGATTGCCTTTTCTATAGTAAATTATTCAAAAAATAATTTTCAACTGTCGCAAATTTTAATTACGGCAGGGATTGCCTTTTCTATAGTAAATTATTCAAAAAATAATTTTTTAATGTCGCAAATTTTAATTACGCCAGGGATTGCCTTTTCTATAGTAAATTATTCAAAAAATAATTTTCTACTGTCGCAAATTTTAATTACGCCAGGGATTGCCTTTTCTATAGTAAATTATTCAAAAAATAATTTTCAACTGTCGCAAATTTTAATTACGCCAGGGATTGCCTTTTCTATAGTAAATTATTCAAAAAATAATTTTCTACTGTCGCAAATTTTAATTACGCCAGGGATTGCCTTTTCTATAGTAAATTATTCAAAAAAAAATTTTTACTGTCGCAAATTTTAATTATGCCAGGGATTGCCTTTTCTATAGTAAATTATTCAAAAAAATAATTTTCAACTGTCGCAAATTTTAATTACGCCAGGGATTGCCTTTTCTATAGTAAATTATTTAAAAAATAATTTTCTACTGTCGCAAATTTTAATTACGCCAGGGATTGCCTTTTCTATAGTAAATTATTCAAAAAATGATTTTCTACTGTCGCAAATTTTAATTACGCCAGGGATTGCCTTTTATATAGTAAATTATTCAAAAAATAATTTTCAACTGTCGCAAATTTTAATTACGCCAGGGATTGCCTTTTCTATAGTAAATTATTCAAAAAATAATTTTCTACTGTCGCAAATTTCAATTACGCCAGGGATTGCCTTTTCTATAGTAAATTATTCAAAAAATAATTTTCAATTGTCGCAAATTTTAGTTACGCCAGGGATTGCCTTTTCTATAGTAAATTATTCAAAAAATAATTTTCAACTGTCGCAAATTTTAATTACGCCAGGGATTGCCTTTTCTATAGTAAATTATTCAAAAAATAATTTTATACTGGCGCAAATTTTAATTACGCCAGGGATTGCCTTTTCTATAGTAAATTATTCAAAAAATGATTTTCTACTGTCGCAAATTTTAATTACGCCAGGGACTGCCTTTTCTATAGTAAATTATTCAAAAAATAATTTTCTACTGTCGCAAATTTTAATTACGCCAGGGATTGCCTTTTCTATGGTAAATTATTCAAAAAATAATTTTCAACTGTCGCAAATTTTAATTACGCCAGGGATTGCCTTTTCTATAGTAAATTATTCAAAAAATAATTTTTTACTGTCGCAAATTTTAATTACGCCAGGGATTGCCTTTTCTATAGTAAATTATTCAAAAAATAATTTTCTACTGTCGCAAATTTTAATTACGCCAGGGATTGCCTTTTCTATAGTAAATTATTCAAAAAATAATTTTCAACTGTCGCAAATTTTAATTACGCCAGGGATTGCCTTTTCTATAGTAAATTATTCAAAAAATAATTTTCTACTGTCGCAAATTTTAATTACGCCAGGGATTGCCTTTTCTATAGTAAATTATTCAAAAAATAATTTTTATTGTCGCAAATTTTAATTATGCCAGGGATTGCCTTTTCTATAGTAAATTATTCAAAAAAATAATTTTCAACTGTCGCAAATTTCAATTACGACAGGGATTGCCTTTTCTATAGTAAATTATTCAAAAAATAATTTTCAACTCTCGCAAATTTTAATTACGCCAGGGATTGCCTTTTCTATAGTAAATTATTCAAAAAATAATTTTATACTGGCGCAAATTTTAATTACGCCAGGGATTGCCTTTTCTATAGTAAATTATTCAAAAAATAATTTTCTACTGTCGCAAATTTTAATTACGCCAGGGATTGCCTTTTCTATAGTAAATTATTCAAAAAATAATTTTCTACTGTCGCAAATTTTAATTACGCCAGGGATTGCCTTTTCTATAGTAAATTATTCAAAAAATAATTTTCTACTGTCGCAAATTTTAATTCCGCCAGGGATTGCCTTTTCTATAGTAAATTATTCAAAAAATAATTTTCAACTGTCGCAAATTTTAATTGCGCCAGGGATTGCCTTTTCTATAGTAAATTATTCAAAAAATAATTTTTTACTGTCGCAAATTTTAATTACGCCAGGGATTGCCTTTTCTATAGTAAACTTTTCAAAAAATAATTTTCTACTGTCGCAAATTTTAATTACGCCAGGGATTGCCTTTTCTATAGTAAATTATTCAAAAAATAATTTTCTACTGTCGCAAATTTTAATTACGCCAGGGATTGCCTTTTCTATAGTAAATTATTCAAAAAATAATTTTCTACTGTCGCAAATTTTAATTACGCCAGGGATTGCCTTTTCTATAGTAAATTATTCAAAAAAAAATTTTCTACTGTCGCAAATTTTAATTCCGCCAGGGATTGCCTTTTCTATAGTAAATTATTCAAAAAATAATTTTCAACTGTCGCAAATTTTAATTGCGCCAGGGATTGCCTTTTCTATAGTAAATTATTCAAAAAATAATTTTATACTGGCGCAAATTTTAATTACGCCAGGGATTGCCTTTTCTATAGTAAATTATTCAAAAAATAATTTTCTACTGTCGCAAATTTTAATTACGCCAGGGATTGCCTTTTCTATAGTAAATTATTCAAAAAATAATTTTCTACTGTCGCAAATTTTAATTACGCCAGGGATTGCCTTTTCTATAGTAAATTATTCAAAAAATAATTTTCAACTGTCGCAAATTTTAATTACGCCAGGGATTGCCTTTTCTATAGTAAATTATTCAAAAAATAATTTTCTACTGTCGCAAATTTTAATTACGCCAGGGATTGCCTTTTCTATAGTAAATTATTCAAAAAATAATTTTTTACTGTCGCAAATTTTAATTACGCCAGGGATTGCCTTTTCTATAGTAAATTTTGCAAAAAAACAATTTTCTACTGTCGCAAATTTTAATTACGCCAGGGATTGCCTTTTCTATAGTAAATTATTCAAAAAAATTTTTTACTGTCGCAAATTTCAATTTCGCAAGGTAAATTATTCAAAAAATAATTTTCTACTGTCGCAAATTTTAATTGCGCCAGGGATTGCCTTTTCTATAGTAAATTATTCAAAAAATAATTTTTTACTGTCGCAAATTTCAATCTCGCCAGGTAAATTATTCAAAAAATAATTTTATACTGTCGCAAATTTTAAATACGCCAGGGATTGCCTTTTCTATAGTAAACTTTTCAAAAATTAATTTTCTACTGTCGCAAATTTTAATTGCGCCAGGGATTGCCTTTTCTATAGTAAACTTTTCAAAAAATAATTTTCTACTGTCGCAAATTTTAACTACGCCAGGGATTGCCTTTTCTATAGTAAATTATTCAAAAAATAATTTTCTACTGTCGCAAATTTTAATTACGCCAGGGATTGCCTTTTCTATAGTAAATTATTCATAAAATAATTTTCAACTGTCGCAAATTTTAATTACGCCAGGGATTGCCTTTTCTATAGTAAATTATTCAAAAAATAATTTTCTACTGTCGCAAATTTTAATTACGCCAGGGATTGCCTTTTCTATAGAAAATTATTCAAAAAATAATATTTTACTGTCGCAAATTTTAATTACGCCAGGGATTGCCTTTTCTATAGTAAATTATTCAAAAAATAATTTTCAACTGTCGCAAATTTTAATTACGCCAGGGATTGCCTTTTCTATAGTAAATTATTCAAAAAATAATTTTATACTGTCGCAAATTTTAATTACGCCAAGGATTGCCTTTTCTATAGTAAATTATTCAAAAAATAATTTTCTACTGTCGCAAATTTTAATTACGCCAGGGATTGCCTTTTCTATAGTAAATTATTCAAAAAATAATTTTCTACTGTCGCAAATTTTAATTACGCCAGGGATTGCCTTTTCTATAGTAAATTATTCAAAAAATAATTTTCTACTGTCGCAAATTTTAATTGCGCCAGGGATTGCCTTTTCTATAATAAATTATTCAAAAAATAATTTTATACTGTCGCAAATTTTAATTACGCCAGGGATTGCCTTTTCTATAGTAAATTATTCAAAAAATAATTTTCAACTGTCGCAAATTTTAATTACGCCAGGGATTGCCTTTTCTATAGTAAATTATTCAAAAAATAATTTTCTACTGTCGCAAATTTTAATTACGCCAGGGATTGCCTTTTCTATAGTAAATTATTCAAAAAATAATTTTCTACTGTCGCAAATTTTAATTACGCCAGGGATTGCCTTTTCTATAGTAAATTATTCAAAAAATAATTTTTTACTGTCGCAAATTTTAATTACGCCAGGGATTGCCTTTTCTATAGTAAATTATTCAAAAAATAATTTTCAACTGTCGCAAATTTTAATTACGCCAGGGATTGCCTTTTCTATAGTAAATTATTCAAAAAATAATTTTCAACTGTCGCAAATTTTAATTACGCCAGGGATTGCCTTTTCTATAGTAAATTATTCAAAAAATAATTTTCAACTGTCGCAAATTTTAATTACGCCAGGGATTGCCTTTTCTATAGTAAATTATTCAAAAAATAATTTTCTACTGTCGCAAATATTAATTACGCCAGGGATTGCCTTTTCTATAGTAAATTATTCAAAAAATAATTTTTTACTGTCGCAAATTTTAATTTCGCCAGGGATTGCCTTTTCTATAGTAAATTATTCAAAAAATAATTTTCAACTGTCGCAAATTTTAATTACGCCAGGGATTGCCTTTTCTATAGTAAATTATTCAAAAAATAATTTTATACTGTCGCAAATTTTAATTACGCCAGGGATTGCCTTTTCTATAGTAAATTATTCAAAAAATAATTTTCTACTGTCGCAAATTTTAATTACGCCAGGGATTGCCTTTTCTATAGTAAATTATTCAAAAAATAATTTTATACTGTCGCAAATTTTAATTACGCCAGGGATTGCCTTTTCTATAGTAAATTATTCAAAAAATAATTTTCAACTGTCGCAAATTTTAATTACGCCAGGGATTGCCTTTTCTATAGTAAATTATTCAAAAAATAATTTTATACTGTCGCAAATTTTAATTACGCCAGGGATTGCCTTTTCTATAGTAAATTATTCAAAAAATAATTTTCTACTGTCGCAAATTTTAAGTGCGCCAGGGATTGCCTTTTCTATAGCAAATTATTCAAAAAATAATTTTATACTGTCGCAAATTTCAATTTCGCCAGGTAAATTATTCAAAAAATAATTTTATACTGTCACAAATTTTTTAATTACGCCACGGATTGCCTTTTCTATAGTAAATTATTCAAAAAATAATTTTCAACTGTCGCAAATTTTAATTGCGCCAGGGATTGCCTTTTCTATAGTAAATTATTCAAAAAATAATTTTATACTGTCGCAAATTTTAATTACGCCAGGGATTGCCTTTTCTATAGTAAATTATTCAAAAAATAATTTTCAACTGTCGCAAATTTTAATTACGCCAGGGATTGCCTTTTCTATAGTAAATTATTCAAAAAATAATTTTATACTGTCGCAAATTTTAATTACGCCAGGGATTGCCTTTTCTATAGTAAATTATTCAAAAAATAATTTTATACTGTCGCAAATTTTAATTACGCCAGGGATTGCCTTTTCTATAGTAAATTATTCAAAAAATAATTTTCAACTGTCGCAAATTTTAATTACGCCAGGGATTGCCTTTTCTATAGTAAATTATTCAAAAAATAATTTTATACTGTCGCAAATTTTAATTACGCCAGGGATTGCCTTTTCTATAGTAAATTATTCAAAAAATAATTTTCTACTGTCGCAAATTTTAATTACGCCAGGGGTTGCCTTTTCTATAGTAAATTATTCAAAAAATAATTTTCAACTGTCGCAAATTTTAATTACGCCAGGGATTGCCTTTTCTATAGTAAATTATTCAAAAAATAATTTTCAACTGTCGCAAATTTTAATTACGCCAGGGATTGCCTTTTCTATAGTAAATTATTCAAAAAATAATTTTATACTGTCGCAAATTTTAATTACGCCAGGGATTGCCTTTTCTATAGTAAATTATTCAAAAAATAATTTTCTACTGTCGCAAATTTTAAGTGCGCCAGGGATTGCCTTTTCTATAGTAAATTATTCAAAAAATAATTTTATACTGTCGCAAATTTCAATTTCGCCAGGTAAATTATTCAAAAAATAATTTTATACTGTCACAAATTTTAATTACGCCACGGATTGCCTTTTCTGTAGTAAATTATTCAAAAAATAATTTTCAACTGTCGCAAATTTTAATTGCGCCAGGGATTGCCTTTTCTATAGTAAATTATTGAAAAAATAATTTTATACTGTCGCAAATTTTCATTACGCCAGGGATTGCCTTTTCTATAGTAAATTATTCAAAAAATAATTTTCTACTGTCGCAAATTTTAATTACGCCAGGGATTGCCTTTTCTATAGTAAATTATTCAAAAAATAATTTTCTACTGTCGCAAATTTTAATTACGCCAGGGATTGCCTTTTCTATAGTAAATTATTCAAAAAATAATTTTCTACTGTCGCAAATTTTAATTGCGTCAGGGATTGCCTTTTCTATAGTAAATTATTCAAAAAATAATTTTATACTGTCGCAAATTTTAATTACGCCAGGGATTGCCTTTTCTATAGTAAATTATTCAAAAAATAATTTTTTACTGTCGCAAATTTTAATTACGCCAGGGATTGCCTTTTCTATAGTAAATTATTCAAAAAATAATTTTCAACTGTCGCAAATTTTAATTACGCCAGGGATTGCCTTTTCTATAGTAAATTATTCAAAAAATAATTTTCAACTGTCGCAAATTTTAATTACGCCAGGGATTGCCTTTTCTATAGTAAATTATTCAAAAAATAATTTTATACTGTCGCAAATTTTAATTACACCAGGGATTGCCTTTTCTATAGTAAATTATTCAAAAAATAATTTTCTACTGTCGCAAATATTAATTACGCCAGGGATTGCCTTTTCTATAGTAAATTATTCAAAAAATAATTTTCAACTGTCGCAAATTTTAATTACGCCAGGGATTGCCTTTTCTATAGTAAATTATTCAAAAAATAATTTTATACTGTCGCAAATTTTAATTACGCCAGGGATTGCCTTTTCTATAGTAAATTATTCAAAAAATAATTTTCTACTGTCGCAAATTTTAAGTGCGCCAGGGATTGCCTTTTCTATAGTAAATTATTCAAAAAATAATTTTATACTGTCGCAAATTTCAATTTCGCCAGGTAAATTATTCAAAAAATGATTTTATACTGTCACAAATTTTAATTACGCCACGGATTGCCTTTTCTATAGTAAATTATTCAAAAAATAATTTTCAACTGTCGCAAATTTTAATTGCGCCAGGGATTGCCTTTTCTATAGTAAATTATTGAAAAAATAATTTTATACTGTCGCAAATTTTCATTACGCCAGGGATTGCCTTTTCTATAGTAAATTATTCAAAAAATAATTTTCTACTGTCGCAAATTTTAATTACGCCAGGGATTGCCTTTTCTATAGTAAATTATTCAAAAAATAATTTTTTACTGTCGCAAATTTTAGTTACGCCAGGGATTGCCTTTTCTATAGTAAATTATTCAAAAAATAATTTTCAACTGTCGCAAATTTTAATTACGCCAGGGATTGCCTTTTCTATAGTAAATTATTCAAAAAATAATTTTCAACTGTCGCAAATTTTAATTACGCCAGGGATTGCCTTTTCTATAGTAAATTATTCAAAAAATAATTTTCAACTGTCGCAAATTTTAATTACGCCAGGGATTGCCTTTTCTATAGTAAATTATTCAAAAACTAATTTTCTACTGTCGCAAATATTAATTACGCCAGGGATTGCCTTTTCTATAGTAAATTATTCAAAAAATAATTTTTTACTGTCGCAAATTTTAATTACGCCAGGGATTGCCTTTTCTATAGTAAATTATTCAAAAAATAATTTTCAACTGTCGCAAATTTTAATTACGCCAGGGATTGCCTTTTCTATAGTAAATTATTCAAAAAATAATTTTATACTGTCGCAAATTTTAATTACGCCAGGGATTGCCTTTTCTATAGTAAATTATTCAAAAAATAATTTTCTACTGTCGCAAATTTTAAGTGCGCCAGGGATTGCCTTTTCTATAGTAAATTATTCAAAAAATAATTTTATACTGTCGCAAATTTCAATTTCGCCAGGTAAATTATTCAAAAAATAATTTTATACTGTCACAAATTTTAATTACGCCACGGATTGCCTTTTCTATAGTAAATTATTCAAAAAATAATTTTCAACTGTCGCAAATTTTAATTGCGCCAGGGATTGCCTTTTCTATAGTAAATTATTCAAAAAATAATTTTATACTGTCGCAAATTTTAATTACGCCAGGGATTGCCTTTTCTATAGTAAATTATTCAAAAAATAATTTTCAACTGTCGCAAATTTTAATTACGCCAGGGATTGCCTTTTCTATAGTAAATTATTCAAAAAATAATTTTATACTGTCGCAAATTTTAATTACGCCAGGGATTGCCTTTTCTATAGTAAATTATTCAAAAAATAATTTTCTACTGTCGCAAATTTTAATTACGCCAGGGATTGCCTTTTCTATAGTAAATTATTCAAAAAATAATTTTATACTGTCGCAAATTTTAATTACGCCAGGGATTGCCTTTTCTATAGTAAATTATTCAAAAAATAATTTTCAACTGTCGCAAATTTTAATTACGCCAGGGATTGCCTTTTCTATAGTAAATTATTCAAAAAATAATTTTATACTGTCGCAAATTTTAATTACGCCAGGGATTGCCTTTTCTATAGTAAATTATTCAAAAAATAATTTTCTACTGTCGCAAATTTTAAGTGCGCCAGGGATTGCCTTTTCTATAGTAAATTATTCAAAAAATAATTTTATACTGTCGCAAATATTAATTACGCCAGGGATTGCCTTTTCTATAGTAAATTATTCAAAAAATAATTTTTTACTGTCGCAAATTTTAATTACGCCAGGGATTGCCTTTTCTATAGTAAATTATTCAAAAAATAATTTTCAACTGTCGCAAATTTTAATTACGCCAGGGATTGCCTTTTCTATAGTAAATTATTCAAAAAATAATTTTCAACTGTCGCAAATTTTAATTACGCCAGGGATTGCCTTTTCTATAGTAAATTATTCAAAAAATAATTTTCAACTGTCGCAAATTTTAATTACGCCAGGGATTGCCTTTTCTATAGTAAATTATTCAAAAAATAATTTTATACTGTCGCAAATTTTAATTACGCCAGGGATTGCCTTTTCTATAGTAAATTATTCAAAAAATAATTTTATACTGTCGCAAATTTTAATTACGCCAGGGATTGCCTTTTCTATAGTAAATTATTCAAAAAATAATTTTCAACTGTCGCAAATTTTAATTACGCCAGGGATTGCCTTTTCTATAGTAAATTATTCAAAAAATAATTTTATACTGTCGCAAATTTTAATTACGCCAGGGATTGCCTTTTCTATAGTAAATTATTCAAAAAATAATTTTCTACTGTCGCAAATTTTAATTACGCCAGGGATTGCCTTTTCTATAGTAAATTATTCAAAAAATAATTTTATACTGTCGCAAATTTTAATTACGCCAGGGATTGCCTTTTCTATAGTAAATTATTCAAAAAATAATTTTCAACTGTCGCAAATTTTAATTACGCCAGGGATTGCCTTTTCTATAGTAAATTATTCAAAAATTAATTTTATACTGTCGCAAATTTTAATTACGCCAGGGATTGCCTTTTCTATAGTAAATTATTCAAAAAATAATTTTCTACTGTCGCAAATTTTAAGTGCGCCAGGGATTGCCTTTTCTATAGTAAATTATTCAAAAAATAATTTTATACTGTCGCAAATTTCAATTACGCCAGGGATTGCCTTTTCTATAGTAAATTATTCAAAAAATAATTTTCTACTGTCGCAAATTTTAATTACGCCAGGGATTGCCTTTTCTATAGTAAATTATTCAAAAAATAATTTTCTACTGTCGCAAATTTTAATTGCGTCAGGGATTGCCTTTTCTATAGTAAATTATTCAAAAAATAATTTTATACTGTCGCAAATTTTAATTACGCCAGGGATTGCCTTTTCTGTAGTAAATTATTCAAAAAATAATTTTCAACTGTCGCAAATTTTAATTACGCCAGGGATTGCCTTTTCTATAGTAAATTATTCAAAAAATAATTTTATACTGTCGCAAATTTTAATTACGCCAGGGATTGCCTTTTCTATAGTAAATTATTCAAAAAATAATTTTCAACTGTCGCAAATTTTAATTACGCCAGGGATTGCCTTTTCTATAGTAAATTATTCAAAAAATAATTTTATACTGTCGCAAATTTTAATTACGCCAGGGATTGCCTTTTCTATAGTAAATTATTCAAAAAATAATTTTCTACTGTCGCAAATTTTAAGTGCGCCAGGGATTGCCTTTTCTATAGTAAATTATTCAAAAAATAATTTTATACTGTCGCAAATTTCAATTTCGCCAGGTAAATTATTCAAAAAATAATTTTATACTGTCACAAATTTTAATTACGCCACGGATTGCCTTTTCTATAGTAAATTATTCAAAAAATAATTTTCAACTGTCGCAAATTTTAATTGCGCCAGGGATTGCCTTTTCTATAGTAAATTATTCAAAAAATAATTTTATACTGTCGCAAATTTTAATTACGCCAGGGATTGCCTTTTCTATAGTAAATTATTCAAAAAATAATTTTCAACTGTCGCAAATTTTAATTACGCCAGGGATTGCCTTTTCTATAGTCAATTATTCAAAAAATAATTTTATACTGTCGCAAATTTTAATTACGCCAGGGATTGCCTTTTCTATAGTAAATTATTCAAAAAATAATTTTCTACTGTCGCAAATTTTAATTACGCCAGGGATTGCCTTTTCTATAGTAAATTATTCAAAAAATAATTTTATACTGTCGCAAATTTTAATTACGCCAGGGATTGCCTTTTCTATAGTAAATTATTCAAAAAATAATTTTATACTGTCGCAAATTTTAGTTACGCCAGGGATTGCCTTTTCTATAGTAAATTATTCAAAAAATAATTTTCTACTGTCGCAAATTTTAATTACGCCAGGGATTGCCTTTTCTATAGTAAATTATTCAAAAAATAATTTTCTACTGTCGCAAATTTTAATTGCGCCAGGGATTGCCTTTTCTATAATAAATTATTCAAAAAATAATTTTATACTGTCGCAAATTTCAATTTCGCCAGGTAAATTATTCAAAAAATAATTTTCTACTGTCGCAAATTTTAAGTGCGCCAGGGATTGCCTTTTCTATAGTAAATTATTCAAAAAATAATTTTATACTGTCGCAAATTTCAATTTCGCCAGGTAAATTATTCAAAAAATAATTTTATACTGTCACAAATTTTAATTACGCCACGGATTGCCTTTTCTATAGTAAATTATTCAAAAAATAATTTTCAACTGTCGCAAATTTTAATTGCGCCAGGGATTGCCTTTTCTATAGTAAATTATTGAAAAAATAATTTTATACTGTCGCAAATTTTCATTACGCCAGGGATTGCCTTTTCTATAGTAAATTATTCAAAAAATAATTTTCTACTGTCGCAAATTTTAATTACGCCAGGGATTGCCTTTTCTATAGTAAATTATTCAAAAAATAATTTTCTACTGTCGCAAATTTTAATTACGCCAGGGATTGCCTTTTCTATAGTAAATTATTCAAAAAATAATTTTCTACTGTCGCAAATTTGAATTGCGTCAGGGATTGCCTTTTCTATAGTAAATTATTCAAAAAATAATTTTATACTGTCGCAAATTTTAGTTACGCCAGGGATTGCCTTTTCTATAGTAAATTATTCAAAAAATAATTTTCTACTGTCGCAAATTTTAATTACGCCAGGGATTGCCTTTTCTATAGTAAATTATTCAAAAAATGATTTTTTAATGTCGCAAATTTTAATTACGCCAGGGATTGCCTTTTCTATAGTAAATTATTCAAAAAATAATTTTCTACTGTCGCAAATATTAATTACGCCAGGGATTGCCTTTTCTATAGTAAATTATTCAAAAAATAATTTTCTACTGTCGCAAATTTTAATTGCGCCAGGGATTGCCTTTTCTATAATAAATTATTCAAAAAATAATTTTATACTGTCGCAAATTTTAATTACGCCAGGGATTGCCTTTTCTATAGTAAATTATTCAAAAAATAATTTTCAACTGTCGCAAATTTTAATTACGCCAGGGATTGCCTTTTCTATAGTAAATTATTCAAAAAATAGTTTTCTACTGTCGCAAATTTTAATTACGCCAGGGATTGCCTTTTCTATAGTAAATTATTCAAAAAATAATTTTCTACTGCCGCAAATTTTAATTACGCCAGGGATTGCCTTTTCTATAGTAAATTATTCAAAAAATAATTTTTTACTGTCGCAAATTTTAATTACGCCAGGGATTGCCTTTTCTATAGTAAATTATTCAAAAAATATTTTTCAACTGTCGCAAATTTTAATTACGCCAGGGATTGCCTTTTCTATAGTAAACTATTCAAAAAATAATTTTCAACTGTCGCAAATTTTAATTACGCCAGGGATTGCCTTTTCTATAGTAAATTATTCAAAAAATAATTTTCAACTGTCGCAAATTTTAATTACGCCAGGGATTGCCTTTTCTATAGTAAATTATTCAAAAAATAATTTTTTACTGTCGCAAATTTTAATTACGCCAGGGATTGCCTTTTCTATAGTAAATTATTCAAAAAATAATTTTCAACTGTCGCAAATTTTAATTACGCCAGGGATTGCCTTTTCTATAGTAAATTATTCAAAAAATAATTTTATACTGTCGCAAATTTTAATTACGCCAGGGATTGCCTTTTCTATAGTAAATTATTCAAAAAATAATTTTCTACTGTCGCAAATTTTAATTACGCCAGGGATTGCCTTTTCTATAGTAAATTATTCAAAAAATAATTTTCTACTCTCGCAAATTTTAAGTGCGCCAGGGATTGCCTTTTCTATAGTAAATTATTCAAAAAATAATTTTATACTGTCGCAAATTTCAATTTCGCCAGGTAAATTATTCAAAAAATAATTTTATACTGTCACAAATTTTAATTACGCCAGGGATTGCCTTTTCTATAGTAAATTATTCAAAAAATAATTTTCAACTGTCGCAAATTTTAATTGCGCCAGAGATTGCCTTTTCTATAGTAAATTATTCAAAAAATAATTTTCAACTGTCGCAAATTTTAATTACGCCAGGGATTGCCTTTTCTATAGTAAATTATTCAAAAAATAATTTTATACTGTCGCAAATTTTAATTACGCCAGGGATTGCCTTTTCTATAGTAAATTATTCAAAAAATAATTTTCAACTGTCGCAAATTTTAATTACGCCAGGGATTGCCTTTTCTATAGTAAATTATTCAAAAAATAATTTTATACTGTCGCAAATTTTAATTACGCCAGGGATTGCCTTTTCTATAGTAAATTATTCAAAAAATAATTTTCTACTGTCGCAAATTTTAAGTGCGCCAGGGATTGCCTTTTCTATAGTAAATTATTCAAAAAATAATTTTATACTGTCGCAAATTTCAATTTCGCCAGGTAAATTATTCAAAAAATAATTTTATACTGTCACAAATTTTAATTACGCCACGGATTGCCTTTTCTATAGTAAATTATTCAAAAAATAATTTTCAACTGTCGCAAATTTTAATTGCGCCAGGGATTGCCTTTTCTATAGTAAATTATTCAAAAAATAATTTTATACTGTCGCAAATTTTAATTACGCCAGGGATTGCCTTTTCTATAGTAAATTATTCAAAAAATAATTTTCAACTGTCGCAAATTTTAATTACGCCAGGGATTGCCTTTTCTATAGTAAATTATTCAAAAAATAATTTTATACTGTCGCAAATTTTAATTACGCCAGGGATTGCCTTTTCTATAGTAAATTATTCAAAAAATAATTTTCTACTGTCGCAAATTTTAATTACGCCAGGGATTGCCTTTTCTATAGTAAATTATTCAAAAAATAATTTTATACTGTCGCAAATTTTAATTACGCCAGGGATTGCCTTTTCTATAGTAAATTATTCAAAAAATAATTTTATACTGTCGCAAATTTTAGTTACGCCAGGGATTGCCTTTTCTATAGTAAATTATTCAAAAAATAATTTTCTACTGTCGCAAATTTTAATTACGCCAGGGATTGCCTTTTCTATAGTAAATTATTCAAAAAATAATTTTCTACTGTCGCAAATTTTAATTGCGCCAGGGATTGCCTTTTCTATAATAAATTATTCAAAAAATAATTTTATACTGTCGCAAATTTCAATTTCGCCAGGTAAATTATTCAAAAAATAATTTTCTACTGTCGCAAATTTTAAGTGCGCCAGGGATTGCCTTTTCTATAGTAAATTATTCAAAAAATAATTTTATACTGTCGCAAATTTCAATTTCGCCAGGTAAATTATTCAAAAAATAATTTTATACTGTCACAAATTTTAATTACGCCACGGATTGCCTTTTCTATAGTAAATTATTCAAAAAATAATTTTCAACTGTCGCAAATTTTAATTGCGCCAGGGATTGCCTTTTCTATAGTAAATTATTGAAAAAATAATTTTATACTGTCGCAAATTTTCATTACGCCAGGGATTGCCTTTTCTATAGTAAATTATTCAAAAAATAATTTTCTACTGTCGCAAATTTTAATTACGCCAGGGATTGCCTTTTCTATAGTAAATTATTCAAAAAATAATTTTCTACTGTCGCAAATTTTAATTACGCCAGGGATTGCCTTTTCTATAGTAAATTATTCAAAAAATAATTTTCTACTGTCGCAAATTTTAATTGCGTCAGGGATTGCCTTTTCTATAGTAAATTATTCAAAAAATAATTTTATACTGTCGCAAATTTTAGTTACGCCAGGGATTGCCTTTTCTATAGTAAATTATTCAAAAAATAATTTTCTGCTGTCGCAAATTTTAATTACGCCAGGGATTGCCTTTTCTATAGTAAATTATTCAAAAAATGATTTTTTACTGTCGCAAATTTTAATTACGCCAGGGATTGCCTTTTCTATAGTAAATTATTCAAAAAATAATTTTCTACTGTCGCAAATATTAATTACGCCAGGGATTGCCTTTTCTATAGTAAATTATTCAAAAAATAATTTTCTACTGTCGCAAATTTTAATTGCGCCAGGGATTGCCTTTTCTATAATAAATTATTCAAAAAATAATTTTATACTGTCGCAAATTTTAATTACGCCAGGGATTGCCTTTTCTATAGTAAATTATTCAAAAAATAATTTTCAACTGTCGCAAATTTTAATTACGCCAGGGATTGCCTTTTCTATAGTAAATTATTCAAAAAATAGTTTTCTACTGTCGCAAATTTTAATTACGCCAGGGATTGCCTTTTCTATAGTAAATTATTCAAAAAATAATTTTCTACTGCCGCAAATTTTAATTACGCCAGGGATTGCCTTTTCTATAGTAAATTATTCAAAAAATAATTTTTTACTCTCGCAAATTTTAATTACGCCAGGGATTGCCTTTTCTATAGTAAATTATTCAAAAAATATTTTTCAACTGTCGCAAATTTTAATTACGCCAGGGATTGCCTTTTCTATAGTAAACTATTCAAAAAATAATTTTCAACTGTCGCAAATTTTAATTACGCCAGGGATTGCCTTTTCTATAGTAAATTATTCAAAAAATAATTTTCAACTGTCGCAAATTTTAATTACGCCAGGGATTGCCTTTTCTATAGTAAATTATTCAAAAAATAATTTTTTACTGTCGCAAATTTTAATTACGCCAGGGATTGCCTTTTCTATAGTAAATTATTCAAAAAATAATTTTCAACTGTCGCAAATTTTAATTACGCCAGGGATTGCCTTTTCTATAGTAAATTATTCAAAAAATTATTTTATACTGTCGCAAATTTTAATTACGCCAGGTATTGCCTTTTCTATAGTAAATTATTCAAAAAATAATTTTCTACTGTCGCAAATTTTAATTACGCCAGGGATTGCCTTTTCTATAGTAAATTATTCAAAAAATAATTTTCTACTCTCGCAAATTTTAAGTGCGCCAGGGATTGCCTTTTCTATAGTAAATTATTCAAAAAATAATTTTATACTGTCGCAAATTTCAATTTCGCCAGGCAAATTATTCAAAAAATAATTTTATACTGTCACAAATTTTAATTACGCCAGGGATTGCCTTTTCTATAGTAAATTATTCAAAAAATAATTTTCAACTGTCGCAAATTTTAATTGCGCCAGAGATTGCCTTTTCTATAGTAAATTATTCAAAAAATAATTTTATACTGTCGCAAATTTTAATTACGCCAGGGACTGCCTTTTCTATAGTAAATTATTCAGAAAATAATTTTCTACTGTCGCAAATTTTAATTACGCCAGGGATTGCCTTTTCTATAGTAAATTATTCAAAAAATAATTTTCTACTGTCGCAAATTTTAATTACGCCAGGGATTGCCTTTTCTTTAGTAAATTATTCAAAAAATAATTTTCTACTGTCGCAAATTTTAATTGCGTCAGGGATTGCCTTTTCTATAGTAAATTATTCAAAAAATAATTTTATACTGTCGCAAATTTTAATTACGCCAGGGATTGCCTTTTCTATAGTAAATTATTCAAAAAATAATTTTCTACTGTCGCAAATTTTAATTACGCCAGGGATTGCCTTTTCTATAGTTAATTATTCAAAAAATGATTTTTTACTGTCGCAAATTTTAATTACGCCAGGGATTGCCTTTTCTATAGTAAATTATTCAAAAAATAATTTTCTAATGTCGCAAATTTTAGTTACGACAAGGATTGCCTTTTCTACAGTAAATTTTGCAAAAAATAATTTTTTACTGTTGCAAATTTTAATTGCGCCAGGGATTGCCTTTTCTATAGTAAATTATTCAAAAAATAATTTTATACTGTCGCAAATTTTAATTACGCCAGGGATTGCCTTTTCTATAGTAAATTATTCAAAAAATAATTTTCTACTGTCGCAAATTTAATTACGCCAGGGATTGCCTTTTCTATAGTAAATTATTCAAAAAATAATTTTCTACTGTCGCAAATTTTAATTGCACCAGGAATTGCCTTTTCTATTATAAATTTTGCAAAAAATAATTTTTTACTGTCGCAAATTTTAATTACGCCAGGGATTGCCTTTTCTATAGTAAATTATTCGAAAAATAATTTTCTACTGTCGCAAATTTTAAATATCCCAGGGATTGCCTTTTCTATAGTAAATTATTCAAAAAATAATTTTATACTGTCGCAAATTTTAATTACGCCAGGGATTGCCTTTTCTATAGTAAATTATTCAAAAAATAATTTTTTACTGTTGCAAATTTTAATTGCGCCAGGGATTGCCTTTTCTATAGTAAATTTTGCAAAAAATAATTTTTTACTGTCGCAAATTTTAATTGCGCCAGGGATTGTCTTTTTTATAGTAAATTATTCAAAAAATAATTTTATACTGTCGCAAATTTTAATTACGCCAGGGATTGCCTTTTCTATAGTAAATTATTCAAAAAATAATTTTCTACTGTCGCAAATTTTAATTGCGCCAGAGATTGCCTTTTCTATAGTAAATTATTCAAAAAATAATTTTTTACTATCGCAAGTTTTAATTACGCCAGGGATTGCTTTTTCTATAGTAAATTATTCAAAAAATAATTTTCTACTGTCGCAAATTTTAATTGCGCCAGGGATTGCCTTTTCTATAGTAAACTTTTCAAAAAATAATTTTCTACTGTCGCAAATTTTAATTACGCCAGGGATTGCCTTTTCTATAGTAAATTATTCAAAAAATAATTTTCAACTGTTGCAAATTTTACATATCCCAGGGATTGCCTTTTCTATAGTAAATTATTCAAAAAATAATTTTATACTGTCGCAAATTTTAAATACGCCAGGGATTGCCTTTTCTATAGTAAATTATTCAAAAAATAATTTTCTACTGTCGCAAATTTTAATTACGCCAGGGATTGCCTTTTCTATAGTAAATTATTCAAAAAATAATTTTTTACTATCGCAAGTTTTAATTACGCCAGGGATTGCCTTTTCTATAGTAAATTATTCAAAAAATAATTTTCTACTGTCGCAAATTTTAATTACGCCAGGGATTGCCTTTTCTATAGTAAACTTTTCAAAAAATAATTTTCTACTGTTGCAAATTTTAATTACGCCAGGGATTGCCTTTTCTATAGTAAATTATTCAAAAAATAATTTTTACTCTCGCAAATTTCAATTTCGCCAGGTAAATTTTTTCACAAATTAATTTTCTACTGTCGCAAATTGTAATTACGCCAGCGATTGCCTTTTCTCTAGTAAATTATTCAAAAAATAATTTTTTACTCTCGCAAATTTTAATTACGCCAGGGATTGCCTTTTCTATAGTAAATTATTCAAAAAATAATTTTCTACTGTCGCAAATTTTAAATACGCCAGGGATTGCCTTTTCTATAGTAAACTTTTCAAAAAATAATTTTCTACTGTCGCAAATTTTAATTACGCCAGGGATTGCCTTTTCTATAGTAAATTATTCAAAAAATAATTTTCTACTGTCGCAAATTTTAAATACGCCAGGGATTGCCTTTTCTATAGTAAACTTTTCAAAAAATAATTTTCTACTGTCGCAAATTTTAATTACGCCAGGAATTGCCTTTTCTATAGTAAATTATTCAAAAAATAATTTTTTACTCTCGCAAATTTCAATTTCGCCAGGTAAATTTTTCACAAATAAATTTTCTACTGTCGCAAATTGTAATTACGCCAGGGATTGCCTTTTCTATAGTAAATTATTCAAAAAATAATTTTTTACTCTCGCAAATTTTAATTACGAAAGGAATTGCCTTTTCTATAGTAAATTATTCAAAAAATAATTTTTTACTCTCGCAAATTTCAATTTCGCCAGGTAAATTTTTCACAAATTAATTTTCTACTGTCGCAAATTGTAATTACGCCAGGGATTGCCTGTTCTATAGCAAATTATACAAAAAATAATTTTTTACTCTCGCAAATTTTAATTACGCCAGGGATTGCCTTTTCTATAGTAAATTATTCAAAAAATAATTTTTTACTGTCGCAAATTTTAATTGCGCCAGGGATTGCCTTTTCTATAGTAAATTATTCAAAAAATAATTTTTTACTGTCGCAAATTTCAATTTCGCCAGGTAAATTATTCAAAAAATAATTTTATACTGTCGCAAATTTTAAATACGCCAGGGATTGCCTTTTCTATAGTAAACTTTTCAAAAAATAATTTTCTACTGTCGCAAATTTTAATTGCGCCAGGGATTGCCTTTTCTATACTAAACTTTTCAAAAAATAATTTTCTACTGTCGCAAATTTTAACTACGCCAGGGATTGCTTTTTCTATAGTAAAATATTCAAAAAATAATTTTCAACTGTCGCAAATTTTAATTACGCCAGGGATTGCCTTTTCTATAGTAAATTATTCAAAAAATAATTTTCAACTGTCGCAAATTTTAATTACGCCAGGGATTGCCTTTTCTATAGTAAATTATTCAAAAAATAATTTTCTACTGTCGCAAATTTTAATTACGCCAGGGATTGCCTTTTCTATAGTAAATTATTCAAAAAATAATTTTTTACTGTCGCAAATTTTAATTACGCCAGGGATTGCCTTTTCTATAGTAATTATTCAAAAAATAATTTTCAACTGTCGCAAATTTTAATTACGCCAGGGATTGCCTTTTCTATAGTAAATTATTCAAAAAATAATTTTATAGTGTCGCAAATTTTAATTACGCCAGGGATGCCCTTTTCTATAGTAAATTATTCAAAAAATAATTTTCTACTGTCGCAAATTTTAATTACGCCAGGGATTGCCTTTTCTATAGTATATTATTCAAAAAATAATTTTCTACTGTCGCAAATTTTAATTACGCCATGGATTGCATTTTCTATAGTAAATTATTCAAAAAATAATTTTCTACTGTCGCAAATTTTAATTGCGCCAGGGATTGCCTTTATTATAGTAAATTATTCAAAAAATAATTTTATACTGTCGCAAATTTTAATTACGCCAGGGATTGCCTTTTCTATAGTAAATTATTCAAAAAATAAATTTTTACTGTCGCAAATTTTAATTGCGCCAGGGATTGCCTTTTCTATAGTAAATTATTCAAAAAATAATTTTCTACTGTCGCAAATTTTAATTACGCCAGGGATTGCCTTTTCTATAGTAAATTATTCAAAAAATAATTTTATACTGCCGCAAATTTTAATTACGCCAGGGATTGCCTTTTCTATAGTAAATTATTCAAAAAATAATTTTCTACTGTCGCAAATTTTAATTGCGCCAGGGATTGCCTTTTCTATAGTAAATTATTCAAAAAATAATTTTCTACTATCGCAAGTTTTAATTACGCCAGGGATTGCCTTTTCTATAGTAAATTATTCAAAAAATAATTTTCTACTGTCGCAAATTTTAATTGCGCCAGGGATTGCCTCTTCTATAGTAAACTTTTCAAAAAATAATTTTCTACTGTTGCAAATTTTAAATACGCCTGGGATTGCCTTTTCTATAGTAAATTATTCAAAAAATAATTTTCTACTGTCGCAAATTTTATTTACGCCAGGGATTGCCTTTTCTATAGTAAATTATTCAAAAAATATTTTTTACTGTCGCAAATTTCAATTTCGCAAGGTAAATTATTCAAAAAATAATTTTCTACTGTCGCAAATTTTAATTACGCCAGGGATTGCCTTTTTCTATAGTAAATTATTCAAAAAATAATTTTATACTGTCGCAAATTTTAAGTGCGCCAGGGATTGTCTTTTGTATAGTAAATAATTCAAAAAATAATTTTATACTGTCGCAAATTTCAATTTCGCCAGGTAAGTTATTCAAAAAATAATTTTATACTGTCGCAAATTTTAATTAAGCCAGGGATTGCCTTTTCTATAGTAAATTATTCAAAAAATAATTTTCAACTGTCGCAAATTTTAATTGCGCCAGGGATTGCCTTTTCTATAGTAAATTATTCAAAAAATAATTTTTTACTGTCGCAAATTTCAATTTCGCCAGGTAAATTATTCAAAAAATAATTTTCTACTGTCGCAAATTTTAATTACGCCAGGGATTGCCTTTTCTATAGTAAATTATTCAAAAAATAATTTTCTACTGTCGCAAATTTTAATTACGCCAGGAATTGCCTTTTCTATAGTAAATTATTCAAAAAATAATTTTATATTGTCGCAAATTTTAATTACGCCAGGGATTGCCTTTTTTATAGTAAATTATTCAAAAAATAATTTTATACTGTCGCAAATTTTCATTACGCCAGGGATTGCCTTTTCTATAGTAAATTATTCAAAAAATAATTTTTTACTGTCGCAAATTTTAACTACGCCAGGGATTGCCTTTTCTATAGTAAATTATTCAAAAAATAATTTTATACTGTCGCAAATTTTAAATATCCCAGGGATTGCCTTTTCTATAGTAAATTATTCAAAAAATAATCTTATACTGTCGCAAATTTTAAATACGCCAGGGATTGCCTTTTCTATAGTAAATTATGCAAAAAATAATTTTCTACTGTCGCAAATTTTAATTACGCCAGGGATTGCCTTTTCTATAGTAAATTATTCAAAAAATAATTTTTTACTATCGCAAGTTTTAATTACGCCAGGGATTGCCTTTTCTATAGTAAATTATTCAAAAAATAATTTTCTACTGTCGCAAATTTTAATTACGCCAGGGATTGCCTTTTCTATAGTAAACTTTTCAAAAAATAATTTTCTACTGTCGCAAATTTTAGTTACGCCAGGGATTGCCTTTTCTATAGTAAATTATTCAAAAAATAATTTTTTACTATCGCAAGTTTTAATTATGCCAGGGATTGCCTTTTCTATAGTAAATTATTCAAAAATAATTTTCTACTGTCGCAAATTTTAATTACGCCAGGGATTGCCTTTTCTATAGTAAATTATTCAAAAAATAATTTTCTACTGTTGCAAATTTTAAATACGCCAGGGATTGCCTTTTCTATAGTAAATTATTCAAAAAATAATTTGCTACTGTCGCAAATTTTAATTACGCCAGGGATTGCCTTTTCTATAGTAAATTATTCAAAAAATATTTTTTACTGTCGCAAATTTCAATTTCGCAAGGTAAATTATTCAAAAAATAATTTTCTACTGTCGCAAATTTTAATTACGCCAGGGATTGCCTTTTGTATAGTAAATAATTCAAAAAATAATTTTATACTGTCGCAAATTTCAATTTCGCCAGGTAAATTATTCAAAAAATAATTTTATACTGTCGCAAATTTTAATTACGCCAGGGATTGCCTTTTCTATAGTAAATTATTCAAAAAATAATTTTCAACTGTCGCAAATTTTAATTGCGCCAGGGATTGCCTTTTCTATAGTAAATTATTCAAAAAATAATTTTTTACTGTCGCAAATTTCAATTTCGCCAGGTAAATTATTCAAAAAATAATTTTCTACTGTCGCAAATTTTAATTACGCCAGGGATTGCCTTTTCTATAGTAAATTATTCAAAAAATAATTTTCTACTGTCGCAAATTTTAATTACGCCAGGGATTGCCTTTTCTATAGTAAATTATTCAAAAAATAATTTTATACTGTCGCAAATTTTAATTACGCCAGGGATTGCCTTTTCTATAGTAAATTATTCAAAAAATAATTTTTTACTGTCACAAATTTTAATTACGCCAGGGATTGCCTTTTCTATAGTAAATTATTCAAAAAATAATTTTATACTGTCGCAAATTTTAAGTGCGCCAGGGATTGCCTTTTCTATAGTAAATTATTCAAAAAATAATGTTATACTGTCGCAAATTTTAGTTGCGCCAGGGATTGCCTTTTCTATAGTAAATTATTCAAAAAATAATTTTATACTGTCGCAAGTTTTAAGTGCGCCAGGAATTGCCTTTTCTATAGTAAATTATTCAAAAAATAATTTTATACTGTCGCAAATTTAAATTTCGCCAGGTAAATTATTCAAAAAATAATTTTGTGCTGTCGCAAATTTTAATTACCCCAGGGATTGCCTTTTCTATAGTAAATTATTCAAAAAATAATTTTCAACTGTCGCAAATTTTAATTACGCCAGGGATTGCATTTTCTATAGTAAATTATTCAAAAAAAAATTTTATATTGTCGAAAATTTTAATTGCGCCAGGGATTGCCTTTTCTATAGTAAATTATTCAAAAAATAATTTTTTACTGTCGCAAATTTCAATTTCGCCAGGTAAATTATTCAGAAATAATTTTATACTGTCGCAAATTTTAATTACGCCAGGGATTGCCTTTTCTATAGTAAATTATTCAAAAAATAATTTTATACTGTCGCAAATTTTAATTACGCCAGGGATTGCCTTTTCTATAGTAAATTATTCAAAAAATAATTTTTTTCCTGTCGCAAATTTTAACTACGCCAGGGATTGCCTTTTCTATAGTAAATTATTCAAAAAATAATTTTATACTGTCGCAAATTTTAATTGCGCCAGGGATTGCCTTTTCTATAGTAAATTATTCAAAAAATAATTTTTTACTGTCGCAAATTTTAATTACGCCAGGGATTGCCTTTTCTATAGTAAATTATTCAAAAAATAATTTTATACTGTCGCAAATTTTAATTACGCCAGGGATTGCCTTTTCTATAGTAAATTATTCAAAAAATAATTTTTTACTGTCACAAATTTTAATTACGCCAGGGATTGCCTTTTCTATAGTAAATTATTCAAAAAATAATTTTATACTGTCGCAAATTTTAAGTGCGCCAGGGATTGCCTTTTCTATAGTAAATTATTCAAAAAATAATTTTATACTGTCGCAAATTTTAGTTGCGCCAGGGATTGCCTTTTCTATAGTAAATTATTCAAAAAATAATTTTATACTGTCGCAAGTTTTAAGTGCGCCAGGGATTGCCTTTTCTATAGTAAATTATTCAAAAAATAATTTTATACTGTCGCAAATTTAAATTTCGCCAGGTAAATTATTCAAAAAATAATTTTGTACTGTCGCAAATTTTAATTACGCCAGGGATTGCCTTTTCTATAGTAAATTATTCAAAAAATAATTTTCAACTGTCGCAAATTTTAATTGCGCCAGGGATTGCCTTTTCTATAGTAAATTATTCAAAAAATAATTTTCTACTGTCGCAAATTTTAATTACGCCAGGGATTGCATTTTCTATAGTAAATTATTCAAAAAAAAATTTTATATTGTCGAAAATTTTAATTGCGCCAGGGATTGCCTTTTCTATAGTAAATTATTCAAAAAATAATTTTTTACTGTCGCAAATTTCAATTTCGCCAGGTAAATTATTCAAAAAATAATTTTATACTGTCGCAAATTTTAATTACGCCAGGGATTGCCTTTTCTATAGTAAATTATTCAAAAAATAATTTTATACTGTCGCAAATTTTAATTACGCCAGGGATTGCCTTTTCTATAGTAAATTATTCAAAAAATAATTTTCTACTGTCGCAAATTTTAATTGCGCCAGGGATTGCCTTTTCTATAGTAAATTATTCAAAAAATAATTTTATACTGTCGCAAATTTTAATTACGCCCGTGATTGCCTTTTCTATAGTAAATTATTCAAAAAATAATTTTATACTGTCGCAAATTTTAATTACGCCAGGGATTGACTTTTCTATAGTAAATTATTCAAAAAATAATTTTCTACTGTCGCAAATTTTAATTACACCAGGGATTGCCTTTTCTATAGTAAATTATTCAAAAAATAATTTTTTACTGTCGCAAATTTTAATTGCGCCAGGGATTGCCTTTTCTATAGTAAATTATTCAAAAAATAATTTTATACTGTCGCAAATTTTAATTACGCCAGGGATTGCCTTTTCTATAGTAAATTATTCAAAAAATAATTTTCTACTGTCGCAAATTTTAATTGCGCCAGGGATTGCCTTTTCTATAGTAAATTATTCAAAAAATAATTTTCTACTGTCGCAAATTTTAATTGCGCCAGGGATTGCCTTTTCTATAGTAAATTATTCAAAAAATAATTTTATATTGTCGCAAATTTTAATTACGCCAGGGATTGCCTTTTCTATAGTAAATTATTCAAAAAATAATTTTCTACTGTCGCAAATTTTAATTACGCCAAGGATTGCCTTTTCTATAGTAAATTATTCAAAAAATAGTTTTATACTGTCACAAATTTTAATTACGCCAGGGATTGCCTTTTCTATAGTAAATTATTCAAAAAATAATTTTATACTGTCGCAAATTTTAATTGCGCCAGGATTTGCCTTTTCTATAGTAAATTATTCAAAAAATAATTTTTTACTGTCGCGAATTTCAATATCGCCAGGTAAATTATTCAAAAAATAATTTTCTACTGTCGCAAATTTTAATTACGCCAGGGATTGCCTTTTCTATAGTAAATTATTCAAAAAATAATTTTATACTGTCGCAAATTTTAAGTGCGCCAGGGATTGCCTTTTCTATAGTAAATTATTCAAAAAATAATTTTATACTGTCGCAAATTTCAATTTCGCCAGGTAAATTATTCAAAAAATAATTTTATACTGTCGCAAATTTTAATTACGCCAGGGATTGCCTTTTCTATAGTAAATTATTCAAAAAATAATTTTCAACTGACGCAAATTTTAATTGCGCCAGGGATTGCCTTTTCTATAGTAAATTATTCAAAAAATAATTTTCTACTGTCGCAAATTGTAATTGCGCCAGGGATTGCCTTTTCTATAGTAAATTATTCAAAAAATAATTTTCAACTGTCGCAAATTTTAATTGCGCCAGGGATTGCCTTTTCTATAGTAAATTATTCAAAAAATAATTTTTTACTGTCGCAAATTTCAATTTCGCCAGGTAAATTATTCAAAAAATAATTTTCTACTGTCGCAAATTTTAATTACGCCAGGGATTGCCTTTTCTATAGTAAATTATTCAAAAAATAATTTTTTACTGTCGCAAATTTTAATTGCGCCAGGGATTGCCTTTTCTATAGTAAATTATTCAAAAAATAATTTTTTACTGTCGCAAATTTTAATTACGCCAGGGATTGCCTTTTCTATAGTAAATTATTCAAAAAATAATTTTATACTGTCGCAAATTTTAATTACGCCAGGGATTGCCTTTTCTATAGTAAATTATTCAAAAAATAATTTTTTACTGTCGCAAATTTTAAATACGACAGGGATTGCCTTTTCTATAGTAAATTTTGCAAAAAAATAATTTTCAACTGTCGCAAATTTTAATTGCGCCAGGGATTGCCTTTTCTATAGTAAATTATTCAAAAAATAATTTTTTACTGTCGCAAATTTTAATTACGCCAGGGATTGCCTTTTCTATAGTAAATTATTCAAAAAATAATTTTATACTGTCGCAAATTTTAATTACGCCAGGGATTGCCTTTTCTATAGTAAATTATTCAAAAAATAATTTTTTACTGTCGCAAATTTTAATTACGCCAGGGATTGCCTTTTCTATAGTAAATTATTCAAAAAATAATTTTATACTGTCGCAAATTTTAAGTGCGCCAGGGATTTCCTTTTCTATAGTAAATTATTCAAAAAATAATTTTATACTGTCGCAAATTTTAATTGCGACCAGGGATTGCCTTTTCTATAGTAAATTATTCAAAAAATAATTTTATACTGTCGCAAATTTTAATTACGCCAGGGATTGCCTTTTCTATAGTAAATTATTCAAAAAATAATTTTTTAATGTCGCAAATTTTAATTACGCCACGGATTGCCTTTTCTATAGTAAATTATTCAAAAAATAATTTTATACTGTCGCAAATTTTAAGTGCGCCAGGGATTGACGTTTCTATAGTAAATTATTCAAAAAATAATTTTATACTGTCGCAAATTTTAATTGCGCCAGGGATTGCCTTTTCTATAGTAAATTATTCAAAAAATAATTTTATACTGTCGCAAATTTTAAATGCGCCAGGGATTGCCTTTTCTATAGTAAATTATTCAAAAAATAATTTTATACTGTCGCAAATTTCAATTTCGCCAGGTAAATTATTCAAAAATAATTTTATACTGTCGCAAATTTTAATTACGCCAGGGATTGCATTTTCTATAGTAAATTATTTAAAAAATAATTTTCAACTTCGCAAATTTTAATTGCGCCAGGGATTGCCTTTTCCATAGTAAATTATTCAAAAAATAATTTTCTACTGTCGCAAATTTTAATTACGCCAGGGATTGCCTTTTCTATATTAAATTATTCAAAAAATAATTTTATACTGTCGCAAATTTTAATTGCGCCAGGGATTGCCTTTTCTATAGTAAATTATTCAAAAATAATTTTTTACTGTCGCAAATTTCAATTTCGCCAGGTAAATTATTCAAAAATAATTTTATACTGTCGCAAATTTTAATTACGCCCCAGGGATTGCCTTTTCTATAGTAAATTATTCAAAAACTAATTTTATACTGTCGCAAATTTTAATTGCGCCAGGGATTGCCTTTTCTATAGTAAATTATTCAAAAAATAATTTTTTACTGTCGCAAATTTCAATCTCGCCAGGTAAATTATTCAAAAAATAATTTTTTACTGTCGCAAATTTTAAATACGCCAGGGATGGCCTTTTCTATAGTAAATTTTGCAAAAAAAATAATTTTCAACTGTCGCAGATTTTAATTGCGCCAGGGATTGCCTTTTCTATAGTAAATTATTCAAAAAATAATTTTATACTGTCGCAAATTTTAATTACGCCAGGGATTGCCTTTTCTATAGTAAATTATTCAAAAAATAATTTTATACTGTCGCAAGTTTTAATTGCGCCAGGGATTGCCTTTTCTATAGTAAATTATTCAAAAAATAATTTTCAACTGTCGCAAATTTTAATTGCGCCAGGGATTGCCTTTTCTATAGTAAATTATTCAAAAAATAATTTTTTACTGTCGCAAATTTCAATTTCGCCAGGTAAATTATTCAAAAAATAATTTTCTACTGTCGCAAATTTTAATTACGCCACGGATTGCCTTTTCTATAGTAAATTATTCAAAAAATAATTTTTTACTGTCGCAAATTTTAATTGCGCCAGGGATTGCCTTCTCTATAGTAAATTATTCAAAAAATAATTTTTTACTGTCGCAAATTTTAATTGCGCCAGGGATTGCCTTTTCTATAGTAAATTATTCAAAAAATAATTTTTTACTGTCGCAAATTTTAATTACGCCAGGGATTGCCTTTTCTATAGTAAATTATTCAAAAAATAATTTTATACTGTCGCAAATTTTAATTACGCCAGGGATTGCCTTTTCTATAGTAAATTATTCAAAAAATAATTTTATACTGTCGCAAATTTTAATTGCGCCAGGGATTGCCTTTTCTATAGTAAATTATTCAAAAAATAATTTTATACTGTCGCAAATTTTAATTACGCCAGGGATTGCCTTTTCTATAGTAAATTATTCAAAAAATAATTTTTTAATGTCGCAAATTTTAATTACGCCACGGATTGCCTTTTCTATAGTAAATTATTCAAAAAATAATTTTATACTGTCGCAAATTTTAAGTGCGCCAGGGATTGACGTTTCTATAGTAAATTATTCAAAAAATAATTTTATACTGTCGCAAATTTTAATTGCGCCAGGGATTGCCTTTTCTATAGTAAATTATTCAAAAAATAATTTTATACTGTCGCAAATTTTAAATGCGCCAGGATTGCCTTTTCTGTAGTAAATTATTCAAAAAATAATTTTATACTGTCGCAAATTTCAATTTCGCCAGGTAAATTATTCAAAAATAATTTTATACTGTCGCAAATTTTAATTACGCCAGGGATTGCATTTTCTATAGTAAATTATTTAAAAAATAATTTTCAACTTCGCAAATTTTAATTGCGCCAGGGATTGCCTTTTCCATAGTAAATTATTCAAAAAATAATTTTCTACTGTCGCAAATTTTAATTACGCCAGGGATTGCCTTTTCTATATTAAATTATTCAAAAAATAATTTTATACTGTCGCAAATTTTAATTGCGCCAGGGATTGCCTTTTCTATAGTAAATTATTCAAAAAATAATTTTTTACTGTCGCAAATTTCAATTTCGCCAGGTAAATTATTCAAAAAATAATTTTATACTGTCGCAAATTTTAATTACGCCAGGGATTGCCTTTTCTATAGTAAATTATTCAAAAACTAATTTTATACTGTCGCAAATTTTAATTGCGCCAGGGATTGCCTTTTCTATAGTAAATTATTCAAAAAATAATTTTTTACTGTCGCAAATTTCAATCTCGCCAGGTAAATTATTCAAAAAATAATTTTTTACTGTCGCAAATTTTAAATACGCCAGGGATGGCCTTTTCTATAGTAAATTTTGCAAAAAAAATAATTTTCAACTGTCGCAGATTTTAATTGCGCCAGGGATTGCCTTTTCTATAGTAAATTATTCAAAAAATAATTTTATACTGTCGCAAATTTTAATTACGCCAGGGATTGCCTTTTCTATAGTAAATTATTCAAAAAATAATTTTATACTGTCGCAAGTTTTAATTGCGCCAGGGATTGCCTTTTCTATAGTAAATTATTCAAAAAATAATTTTCAACTGTCGCAAATTTTAATTGCGCCAGGGATTGCCTTTTCTATAGTAAATTATTCAAAAAATAATTTTTTACTGTCGCAAATTTCAATTTCGATAGGTAAATTATTCAAAAAATAATTTTCTACTGTCGCAAATTTTAATTACGCCACGGATTGCCTTTTGTATAGTAAATTATTCAAAAAATAATTTTTTACTGTCGCAAATTTTAATTGCGCCAGGGATTGCCTTTTCTATAGTAAATTATTCAAAAAATAATTTTTTACTGTCGCAAATTTTAATTGCGCCAGGGATTGCCTTTTCTATAGTAAATTATTCAAAAAATAATTTTTTACTGTCGCAAATTTTAATTACGCCAGGGATTGCCTTTTCTATAGTAAATTATTCAAAAAATAATTTTATACTGTCGCAAATTTTAATTACGCCAGGGATTGCCTTTTCTATAGTAAATTATTCAAAAAATAATTTTTTACTGTCGCAAATTTTAATTACGCCAGGGATTGCCTTTTCTATAGTAAATTATTCAAAAAATAATTTTATACTGTCGCAAATTTTAATTACGCCAGGGATTGCCTTTTCTATAGTAAATTATTCAAAAAATAATTTTTTACTGTCGCAAATTTTAATTACGCCAGGGATTGCCTTTTCTATAGTAAATTATTCAAAAAATAATGTTATACTGTCGCAAATTTTAAGTGCGCCAGGGAT
>CAWVNZ010000237.1:0-19211 GCA_963930735.1 Dioctria linearis
TCCCGCCTTCTTTCGCTGAATAGAAAATTTCTGGAATTTTCTGTTCATCTACACAAAATGTCAAAATGTACTAGTAGCAAAATCAATTCTACCCCCAATTTCTGTCTAATTTTCTGTTTCCGGAAATACTGCCGATTGTACCATACATACCTAGCGCATATAAAATACGAGGAAAAATTCTCGTAAGAGTTCCAAAGAAAAAATGACCTATGCTCATAAAAATGGTTAGCTGCCCAGAGAACCGAATGAATCCAACTTTTTGGGACTGTTGCTGGCTACAAATAACGTACAAAATTCAGAAGAAAAATTTTCAAGAAAATTCGCAGGAAAAAAATTATTGTAAATAAAGACTCACATAGTCACATCTTTCCGATGTGTCTTTCTTTTCCATGAAATAGATACAGTCTTTAGGACAGGCAAATTAAAAACGATCAACATTTTGTTGTACTGTTTGCTTCTTTATCTTTTTAGCTATATTTATAGTATTACATATACTACATACATAAATTCTGACGAAATAAATATGTGTTGTTTCAGTATTAGAAATAAAATGCTTTACACGAAAATTAGGGATTCAGTATAGTCCCCTTAGCACCGCTTAACGTTTTCTTCTGAAAATAACTTTACTCGCCTTAAAATTTTTATTCGGTGTGTTTCCCGTGTTCTTTTTATAATTGTTTTTAGTGTTATAAAATACTGAATTAAAATATGTCTAAACGATCATATCCTAGCGGTTCAGAAAAAAGAAAAAAAGCTGCGCATGAAAAGGAATTAATTGAGAAATTACCAAAATTAACATCATATTTTACACCAGGAGCCTCTGTAAGTAGCGATCAAAATTCTTCACACGAGTCACACCTACACAATATTGAGGGAACTTCAGAACCCACTTCTTCTAAGCTAGCTTCTTCCGGGTCAGAAAAAGAGAGCAATAAATTATATAATTTAGAAAGTAATCGTCTCGGCGGCAAAAATACATCGACTTCACCGACAACTGCTTTTTCTGAGCAACAACTTTCTTCAGCCACAGAAAAAATTTCTCAAGATCCTGGCGATTATTTTCATGAAACATTTACAGAAAAGGTACGTCAGTTTTGGATTTTCAAAGGACTTGCATTGTTTTGAAAATAAGGATTGTGACTTCTCCGAAGCATCCAGAACTTACATACATAGAAGCAGATGGTAAATCAAAAACTAGAAATTTTAATAAAACACTCTTTCATCGTAAATTAAAGAACAATGAAAGTGTTGAAAGAAAATGGCTGTTATATTCGCCTTCGAAGAAATCCCTATTTTGTTTTTCATGTTGTTTATTCAACCCTTCTAATATAAGCTTCTGTTCTCCGAGTGGATGCAACGATTGGAAACATATTAAATACATCATTTTCGAGCACGAAAATAGCTCAGCACATAGAGAATCTATGATGACTTATCTCGCACGAAGTAAAACCGTTGGTAGAGTCGATACAGACTTGTTATCTCAATATAAAAGAGAAGTGGATTACTGGAAAAATTTACTAAAAAGGATTGTGGCAGTTGTAGAATTTTTGGCATCGAGAGGGCTTCCATTTCGTGGTGACAACGAAATCCTTGGATCTGTCAACAACGGAAATTATTTGGGATGCATGGAGTTATTAAGTGAATTTGATCCATTTCTCGCAGATCACTTGAAATATTATGGGAATCCCTTAAAAGGACACATTTCTTATTTATCAGCAATTATTTGTAATGAGTTCATTGACATAATGGGAAAGCAGGTCCTAATGAAAATTATAAGTGAAGTTAAATCAGCAAAATATTTTTCGATTAGCGTTGATAGTACGCCCGACCTATCTCATATTAATCAGTTGCCTTTTATAATTCGATACGTAAGAGACCATGCTTCCATTGAAAGGTTTTTGAAATTTATACCTATTAGGGAGCACAAATCTGAATATTTAGCGGATACAGTCTTGAAATTTTTTAGAAAATTGTGATATCTCTATAAAGAACTGTAGAGGACAAAGTTACGATAATGCGTCAAATATGTCGGGAAAATATTCTGGATTGCAAGCGAGAATCAAAGAGAAATGCGAATTTGCTACCTTTGTTCCATGCGCGGGACATTCTCTTAACTTGGTAGGTCTTCATGCTGCCGGGTGTGTACAAGAGGCAAAGAGTTTTTTTCAAATGGTTCAAAAACTGTACAATTTTTTTTCGAGTTCTACCCATCGCTGGAATATATTGACAGAATATTTAGGTTCACATAAAGTTCTTAAAAGTCTTTTTGAACCTAGATGGTCTGCACGAGCCGATGCAGTAAACGCCTTACATCGAGGTTATGAGCAAATTCTAGAAGCCGTGACATCTATCGCTGGAGATACCGAGCAGCCACGAGAAACCAGAAACGAAACTGTTAGTCTTTCCAGAAAAATGGAAAAACTGGAATTTATTATTCTAACAGAAATGTGGAGTACCATATTGGAAAGAATAGACAAAACAAGTAACAGCCTTCAAAAAGAAACTATAACAATGGACATTGCAACAAATTTGTTTACTTCGCTTGTCAATTTCATTAATACTATCAGGGATAATTTTGATAAATTCGAATCGTCCGTGAAAGAAAAAAATCCAGAAGCTGACTATTAGGACCTATCTCAAAGAATCAAAGCTACGTAGAAGCTCATGTACAAAATTTTTTGATGGCTCTGCGCGATCTGTTCATCTAAAAGGCAAAGAAAAGTTCAAGATAGCAATTTTTCTTCCAATAATTGATACCCTGACCGTGCATCTAAAACAGCGACTAGATTCCTACAAGGAAATCAGCTAACGGTTTGGTTTTTTATCGCACTTGAAAGCTTTGACTTCAGAAGAGTTGAAACATAGTTGGAAAAAAATTGCTAAAATCTACCACAACGACATTAGCGCTGAAGAACTAGAGATAGGATGTGTGCATTTAACAGAATATTTGAAAGCTGTCCAGATTAGTGAGAATGAAGAAACTATTAGTATTTCAGAACTATATCATCTTATAAAAGAAGACAAAATCGAAGACACGTTTCCAAATGTAGAAATAGTAATGAGAATCTTTTTATGCATGATGGTAACAAACTGCAGTGGGGAACGTTCGTTCTCAAAATTGAAAAGAATAAAAAATGAACTGAGAATTACAATGCTTCAAGAAAGATTGAGCAGGTTGTCGCTGAGTCATTCATGATTTTGCAAATCAAAAAACAACAAAAATACCTCTTATATCAGTGTAACTTTTTTAAATATGTATATGTATGTTCGCACTTTTCAAATATTAAAAAAATAATTATAACTAGAATGTTGTTTTTATCTGTTGTTAACCCAAATTAGTTTACAAAATAATTTTTGATAGAGGGCCCCCATATTCTAAAGTGCCATGGGCCCCCACTTGCCTAAAGACGGCCCTGCATGCGACGAGGACATAAATGCTGTTGTCAGCCAGACTGGAGACTGGGCTCGTATCCACAAATGCTAAATGCTAAAAAAATATTATGGTTGCAATCATTTTGTATTCGGATGATTAATGAAATATATTCCTAAGTGTCACCTTCATTGAAGCAGTAGGTTCTTGGGATAGGCAGTGAGTAGGACAAATAAAAACCCCACAGGGCATATTTGCTTAATTCTTTATTACTCTTACATAAATATTATAATAACAGAATGAACGAACTTCATATATTATACACAATTTTTTTTTACAGTTTTATCTAATATATACTTACTATAAAATCTCCATTTATCTATATACAATTTTTTTACTTACATCTTGTATCTGTGCACACAGATTAACATTACAAAGATATTCCATTTTGCACCTTATCACTATGTTAATCCACAGTTAAAAGTTGGATGATCATTAAGACTTCCGTTAAAATAGAATCGTTGTGCATGTCGGCGTCGTCGTTGATATAACTACATACAGGTGTACGAAATTGTGAATTCTTACATACGTACTGAGAATGATTTCTTGTGAATTAGGAGGATGATCCCGAGATTGCTTAACCTAAATTTTTCCATTGGATGTATGTCTGATGGATTTTTAGTTCCAATTAAAAAATTTAACACCGATAAGCTATACCGCGGAGTACTATAAGTATCTGTAAAAAAGAAAAACCTCAACACAGCCCAGCTGCATCTATGTACATATATATCTGCCATTGTAACAAAGGCAAACATATACATATATATGTATATATGGCTTTAAATTCTATGTGGTATCCTTTCCGTGTAAGGAGCCTTAATGGAAAAATTATCACCGTGCTAGCTTGGGACATAGTATGACGTCAGTGCATCTTGCACAGAATCCTTCATAGAGAGCAGCGCGATACATTTTGAGTTGGCCATAGATGAGATATAAAATTACTAAAATATTATAAATTCTCGTTGGTGTGTGTACTGATGATGATTCACTAGTCTGCATGGCTTCGGGGCGTTCACCTGTAAAAGAAAAGAAAACTCATTTCAATTCAGATTGCTTTTAGGAAACTCTAAATGCTAATGAGGCTCTATTTAGTGGAAAATGATTGCCGCCGCATTCAATGAAGTTTTTTTTTTTTTTTTTTTATTCAAAAGTTAAAACTTTCGTTATTTTGCTAATTACCATTGTGAACAAATTTCTATAGGTAGGTACGTAGGTAGGTTAGGTAGGTACCTTAAGAGAGAGAGAGAGAGAGAGAGGTTAAAGCTTCACTTTTCCTTGGAGAAATTAAACGTTCCACATCCGATTTTAAAAACCAAAGGTAGACTAATTTAAACCAGTTTAACGACAGCACTTTAAATGGAGTATCCTGCCTGAAAAACCTTTTAACCTAGATTAGTAGAAATGTGTGGATTATTATTTGTAATTCAAAACAAACATGTGTCCAAGATTCTAGCTTAAGAAATATTACGATTTTATAACATTCAGACTGATGTGCAGTGAAATTTCTACTCTTGTAGTCACCATGGATTTAAATCTATATAGACCCATCCTGCAGGGGTTATTTTGAACTTTCCATAAAGGTCAGACAGAATATATCCATTTTGAAAGAAGCACGTCGTTGCCTAATGCTTTCACCATAGATTTACATTACATAATGCATACAATGACTGCGCTATCCTGAAAGACTTCCTTTTAAATGGACCCGTTCTTATCTCATTTTGGGGTATAAGTCCGGCAACATCTGTAGAACTCCTAACATAAACTGCACCAGTGAATAGGTATAGTTACTGAGAGCCACAAGGTGTCCGAAACTAAAGTGCCTTTACCATTTTGCCTTCTTTAGGATTTTCTAAAGTATCGCACATCTAGATGTAATGCATTCATCTAAAAGAGAATTTCTTCTTCCAAGATGAAAGTGCTCAGAGCAAAAAAAAAAAAGAGGAGAAGTAGATTTTTTTTTGACCGTTGCATTTTGAACAAGTTAGCATAGGAGGAAAGATGTAGTTTTTACGGATATCATTAATTTGTTTGTTTTTTTTTTTTAATTCACACAAATTTGAGGATAGAAATTTTTTTATTTGAATAAATTTCGGAAAAAATCATTTGAAATGGGGTTTCTCTAAAAAAAAAAAAAAAAAAAAATCCTCCTCCAGTCTTGATAAGGTGAAAATTACAAAAATTTTGCTTATTTCTGTAATTTTTCTTTGGTAAAAAAAAACAAAAAAGCCACAACACTTTCTTTGATAAGATAATTCTCATCTCTGGAGATGTTAAACTAGGATTTATGGAGATAACAAAGAAACACCTGTTTTCCGTAAAAAGTGTTCCCATCAACCGAATAAAGGTAGTTTTAGAGTTCTGGCTCGAATAATCCCAGCTTTTGCGGGTATTTATGGGTATGGCGAACTCAAACTTGCATCTGAAGTTTTTAGTATTGTATCTTTGTTTTTTTTTCTTACCTTATTGCTCTACTGGAGATGAAGTGGATTGTATTGTTCCTGGAGATATTCTATACCAGTCTCATTCTCTTTTATAGCGCTCTGTAGCTTTTAGAGGATTTTTAGTTTACAGAGACGACAGATTGCTTTTAGATTTACTATAAGGAAGGACAATTTTGCAAAGGTCTTTAAGGATAAAGTGAAGGATTTGTAAAAACTTATGTCTAATCGTTCGCGTGAATTGAAGACTTTTACTTTGTACAAGGAGTAACCGAATAATAATAAACTTTTTTCTTTTTTTCCATATGGTTTCTGCTATTAATAATGTGATCCTGTTTAATTGGATGATTAGTTATCGTCCTTTTCCTTTTCTACCTCCAGACTATTGATTTGTAACAAAATGATTGGAATAATCACTTGTGCGGTGTGGTAGTTTGTCGTAAATCTAATTAAAGGAATGCTTCTAATTTTTGTAATTATATATGTTGTTCAGAAATAAATAAAAGATTAACAAAAAAAAAATGTAATCAGAAAATAAAGTCAATTCGTTCTTATTGAAATAGTGAAACTTCGATTCACTGATCTACGAAATTTAAATTTCTATTTGTCACACGAAAACTTTTGTCACATTTTGAATGTATTATGGCCACCAAACAATAATATATCAATGAAAAAAAATTTACACATCAGGGGCTGGATTCTGATCTTAAAAAAAATGACAAATGACAATGACATCGTAACTTTTTTTCCGAAAATGGGATTCTTACAACATGACTTCATCCATAAAAAGTGACATTTTGCATCCAAATGTGACTTATTTTCGAAAGACCGATTCCTAAAAGACTGGCTGACATTACAAATAACTTTTTTCCATGACTAAATTTTTGCAACCGAAGGCACTTAGCTCTTGCCGCTGTAACTTTTGTCATATTCAAGTGAGTTCGATATTGTGATATCAAATATGTCAAGTAAGTATAAAAATAATAAATATTTGTGTGAGATCTAGTCTCGGACGTACGGGAGGGAGTGTCGGTTCCTGATGGACAACTCAGTTTTTTTTTTTAAATTCAAATATAAAATGTTATTAAAAAAAAATTCAATTTCACTTAACCTAATATCAGAAATCCATTCAATATAAAATAATTCAATATAAAATTAACCTACAAACTAGTACAATTCAGAAAATAAAAAAGAAATAAAAATACACAACTTAAAAATTCAAACTAAAAAAAACGATACGCCTTCTTGCTTGCTGGTGCGTGAGGGCACCAGGGTAGTAAAATGTTTCGTTAGAAAAATCAGACACTCAGGTTATCCCTGATCAGAATTATCTTCTGTGGAAAAGGTTGGAAGCACGATTCTTTAATACTCAGATTAGCTCTGATACAGATCAACTCTGCCAAAAGAATGGTGCCATCTACTGAAATTCATCGGATTTATACATGATACAAAGATTAACAAGGTATGGCCGGAAAATCTGTCAATTGCTTGCTTGCCTCCTTTGGCGACAAATGTCAGAAATTTTTTCGTCTCAATTTCAATCGTCCTTTCACAGTGAAAAAATTTTCTATTTTTAAATTTCTTTGCTTTCCCACTAGCACATAATTATTTTTCCCGAAGTGATTTAAAAGAAGAAACTAATAATTTGTTAAATATTTTAATATATTCAAAACGTATTTCAGTCAATAAAATACGTAAAACTCAAAAGAAACTCGTTGGAAATGCCAGTAGGCACCTCATGACGTTGCAACACAATAAATTTCTCTCGCATCGCCCATACTTGTTAGCTTTGTATGATGGGCTTTATATAGCCACTGTAACCAGTTATGTCTGTTTCGCCTGGTGGTGCTGCCCTAGAGACGTTTACTTGAATTTAATTCAAGGCGAAAACAGCTGGCTGTCATAATGTCATTTGATGACATTACAAAAAATACACGGAGGTGCCTGTAATTTGGTCAGAAATTCCTTAATACTTTTTTATTTATTTGTTGTTTAATGAGCTTCTCTTTATTTTTTTGTTTTAGAGACGGTGATTCCCAGGATGTTGAAGAGGACTATAATAGGATGAAAATCTAAGATTGCAAGATTTGTTATTAGATAAGTATTGTGTTGATTTTCCTTTAGAAACACGATACTTTGTGTTTATATTTCTTGTATTTGTAGGCAGATTAAGCGTAGACCTTTAGATACATCGGGGGACTATTGTTATGCTTGCTCAGTAAATTCATCGTGGGATTTTTATACTTACTGAACAATTTGTATTTATTATATTATTATATATTGTTGTATTTTTAAAAAAAAATCTATTTGAGCCCCCTTCTTTAATACGCCTTCGGAATAAAATTTGCTCCATTACTTTGTTGTTCGGAATATTTTCAATCACTGCGCAATTGTCAAATTGTCATTGCTATAATTTAAGATACATGTCATGTCACCCAACAATTAGAAATCCAAATTATGGCATAATGACATTGTCCTTCCTTCGATGTTATTTTGTTATTTTAATTTTATCAGAATTCAGCCCCTGGTTTCTTTGTGACATCAAAACTTATATTTTCATGAAAAGTATAAAAATCACCTACACTTAATTCGACAGATTATTTCTTAATGTACAGTAAATAGTTATAATTTTCGTGAGTGTTTGGCTTCTGGTGGGTCCGTTTTAAGTCTCTAACAGTAATCTTCTAGCATTCCTATAACTCTTTTTTATTAAGGAAATGTCCTGATGAAATCTCTCGCCTTGTTCGTCACTCGCAGCACCCAAGTTTTCGGGAAAGAAATCCAGATGAGAATCCAGCCTATGTATTTTAAAGGACATGTTACAACCCAAAGCTTTGCATGAGGTTATAAGTTCATTAATTAAATGTAATGTAATTTTCCACAATATGGTTTCCTAGAAAATTGTGAACGACATTCACAAAACATTTCCAAACGAATTATTCCTGCTCATTCAGTTTTTCTTCAAAGTTCTTATCCTTCATTAGTTCCCGTATTTGTGCACCACCAAATATTTCCTCTTTAATTTTTGTCTCGCTGAGTTCAGGGAATTTCTCTTTCAGGTATGCAAATTCCATTTTTATGCATAGCTTTTACAAACTTTTTCATCAGGCTGAGTTTTAAATGCAACGGTGGTGAAAGAATGTCTTTAGGGTTCACTTAAGGCTCATTTTTATGTCCTGGAGCAATTGATTCACGTTTGGGCCATACTTTCTTTGTGTAGTGTTTTTCTGTACTGTCCCATTCACAAATAAAACAGCAATATTAGGTGTAACCAAGCGGTAATCCAAGCAAAAGATCAATGGCTTTAAAATCTTCACAAATTTTTCAACAGTGTTCACTGTATTTAAGTTTTTCGAAAAGGAATTTTATATTCTCGTAATCTCTTTCATATCTGAACCAAGAGCTACAGGCACTAAAGGAAGTTTGTTTCTGCTATGTAGCAACTCTGTTTTCAAATTAGTTCTTGAGGAGTCAATGAAGAACCACCAGTGACTGGGATCATATTCAAAATTTAATGGATTCATTACTGCAGCAATATCATTACAATACACTAAAACATCTGCTTTAGAAAAGTAAGGTTTCAGTTCATCGTCACGATGTAGGAATTAAGAAATTTTCGTATCGGGAGAAAGTTAATACCAATCGTTTAATCTAGACCCCAAAAGCTCAGCCTGTGTTTAATACAAATCTAAATCACGTACTAAATCGTTGAGATCACTTTCTGTCAATAAGTGTGGTTCTTTTAAAGTAGACGGTTCATATCTTGGGTCACTCGCTGCCGATCCATGAATGTAACGACTTTGTACTAATGACATCTTCCTTTCCATTTATTGGATTGGACACCTACAAATAATATTAAAAGTTATTTTGACTTTTGCATGCCCGCTTGTCCGTTTGTTTGTCTGCCAGCCTGTCTGTCTCTCCGACTGACTGTCCTTCCGCCCTTCCGCACGATAACTCGAGAGCGCATTCACCTAGGGTGCTGAAATTTTGCTCACGGGATTTTTAAAAATAACAAGAATTTAATTTCGAAAATGGGACACATCGGGCAACTCCTTCATAGGATTGCCATATAAAAATTTCATTTTTAACGGTATATTTGGGAACTGTCCGAGAACGCGTTAACGTAGAGAATTGAAATTTGGTAGAGAGTGTTCTCATAATAATAGTAAATAAAATTTCAAAAATGTACTAAATTGGGTAACCTGTTCTTGGTGCTGCCATACAAAATTTTGGTTTTTCACTGTATATTTGGACACTGCCCAAGTACGCGATGACGTGGCGAGCTCAGATTTTGTACACGCAGTTTTCATAAGATTCCTAAAGACAAGTTCAAAAATTGATTAAATCGGGCAACCCTTTCTTGCTGCCTGAGAGCACGTCAACGTAGAGGCCTGAAATTTTGTACACAGCATTTTCATAAAAATAGTAAAAAAATTCAAAAAGTGAACTAAATCGGGCAACCCCTCCTGGTGTTGCAATACAAAACTATTGGCTTTCACTGTGTTTAACTTTTGTGTTCATCTAGGGTACAATATTATTGGTCTTAAGACAAATTGTAATTTGTTCTCTTGTTTTTTTGTATAAATCATTTTGGTATAGCACATACTCTTTGTAATTTGTAAAAATGCTTCACCTCCGAAAATCGCATTTTAAGAACAGTTCATACACTACATGACCCCCTGAAGTTATAGTTTTTTTGATTGGAGATTACATTATAGTGGAAAAAGTACACCCGCGTGCCACTTTTCCTTAACACTTCTGTTTTTTGGGCCACCATAGTGTACGGAGGTAATACTGAACGTCATCAGCATAGAGATGAATGTTAGCAACTGTTAGCACATCTGTAAAATCATTTATACTATATAGGCTAAACAATAATGGACCAAGGATAGAGCCTTGTGGAATGCTACGAATAAAATCTCCTATATCTAAGAAAATAGTCCCCATCTACATTGACTGACTTCGACCACACAAACATATTCTGAATACTGCGGCTATGGCCCGTTTAGTCCAGTTAGGTGAGGATCGTTAAATATTCGTTATCCAAATGAAGACCAGTCACGTTACGTTAAGCATAGCAGTTTTGCAACTGTGATTCGTGCCATACTTAGATTGTCAAGCACATGAAAGCTTGTTTTAACCGTTGTAACCCACAATCTGAGTATGTATTAATTTCTCGAAAGCCGTAGCTGAAAAGCATATAAAACTAACTGGTCAGGAACTACATGACTGGTAGAAGGTGGATATCTTGGGAATAGGGGTAACAAGTGCTGTTTTCCTGTAAGGGAATGAAGATATCGTAAGAAAGAAATGAATTACATGATTCAGAACCGTTATGATGTCTGGTACGGATGATGCGCTGGGGTAGATCATCGGGACCTATTGCATTTGATTTTATTGCATATATTGTTAACAAATAATTAAATTAATTTTCCAAGAAACCCATCTATTCTGAGAAAGTAAAATAATTTTTTAGTGCGTTGGGTTTCCAAGGAAATTTTAGTGTATCATCTGATTGACTAACAACATAGATTTAAACAAAGGCATGAATTTAGACGCTAATAAAAGCTAAGTTTATTGGGAAATGCGTTTACATTGAATATCAGCTAAATACAGAGCCTGTCTACTTCACATCGGCTGAGCCAAAGTTCCTATCTTACCTGACCAACTGAAACATTAAGAGGAGTTTTTGGTCACAGTAGCACGCATTGATGTCCGTGGTTAGGATTTTTTGTCTCACTTACTACAGAAAAAAAACTCATGCCCAACGACACATCAAAAGATAGCTACTATGTTCTGTGAAAATGCCTTAGGAGGTTATAAAATGAGACTTCTTGTAATTGGAAAATCTAAAAAATCATGATCGCTTAGGTGAAGTCGTATGGAGAATTAGCCTGTGGATTATTATCGTTAAAAAAGTGCTTGGATTGATCCGGTTACAAACAGATTTCATTAAAAATTGTTCCAAAAAGGTATTTAGCAGCACGGTTCAAAAGCTATTTAGCAGAACGATATAACTGACAAAAGTGAATGGCGTAACGTCATCAAAAAGGTTATGTGAATTGGGTGTACCCCAGGGATCGGTATTAGGACCTATACTTTTCCTACTAAATGTTAATGATGTAGTGACGCAAATTAAAACTTGTGAGTTGAACTTGCTTGCAGATGACATGGTGTTGTTTTCGAAATATTGAAGACGTAGTTACTAAGGTAAACAGAGATTTAAAGAAACTCAATGATTGGTTAAATTTTAATAAACTTATGTTAAATGTGCAGAAGACTAAATAAGAAAAATATCGATACTGGATTGTTTAATATGTCTGTAGACGGCCACATTTTACAAAAGGTTAAGACATCAAATATTTAGGTGTCATTATTGACGAAAAATTGAAATTTAATGAAAATGTGAACTACATTTGTAAAAAGGCCAGTAAAAAAGTGAATGGGTTACGAAGACTAGGAAATAAACTAAATGTTATGCAAAGAATTAGTGTTTATAATAGCGCCGCATTTTGAATACTGCCCTTCAATTTTATTTCTGTGTAGTGATATAAGTAGAATGAAAAAAATTCAAAATAAAGCAATGCGGGTAATTTTGAAAAAGTCACGATATGAGCCTATTAGGGCAATGCTTGAGAGACTTTGTTGGATGTCTGTAAAGCAAAGAATAATTTATAAAACGCTGATTTTTAAATATAAAATAATAAATTAGTGAAGGCCGAAGTATCTTACAAATGTTGTAATGTTCAATTGGGAGGTTCAGTCGAGGGATCTTACGCAATTACCAACAGTTACGCATACTTTTGCTCAAAACTCTTTCTTTTACAAGGGAGTAAAGATGTTCAACAGCTTACCATCAGGAATGAAATTGAGTCGTTTAAATCAGTTTGAGAAAAGAATTATGTGAATTATATTTGACCAATTGGAATTCCATTGCCATTGCTATCTACAAAAAAAAATTAATTTAAAACAAAAGCTGTAAGTATCCTTCCCATTCAACAGAAAGTGAGTTGAATGAGTTGATGAAAAATTGTTTATTAAATACTCCTACTTGCCACCAAATGCTGTGTTAATTCAGTGAACGGACAAATCCTTGCAGATTTCTATTTTACGTGAAACTAATAAAAATGGTTCAAGTCTGGAGTCATTCTGGAAAAAATTGACTTTACTTGTATATCTCTGATGTAAAAAGCATGATCCATAACAAAAACTTAGAAGAGATAAAAGCAAATAGGCAGTTGAAGTTTTGAAAGAAATTGATGAATTTGAAGATGTCACTCTCGAAGATCTTCTTGATAATTGGTTTGATTGTTACAATGATTGTGGATACCAGATTTTTGGTGATGCTGTCATTATCCATCTAAATTCAAGTGGTACGAAATGAATGAATGATAATAAGAAATGGAGCCATAATGTAGCACTACAATCTCTTTGAACTGTTTCGGAAGATTTAACATTTCTTCCCGAAAAATAAACTTGCAACTGTGTCCAGTTGGATGTCAATTTGGGTGTTTAAGTTTACCAGAAAAAGCCATAGACCGCCGCTGCCAAAATCTTCACACCACAATCACTTGAATGGGTCATAAACTCATTAAAAACATACCATTCACCGGGTCAAGACAAAATCTTCCCCTACAAATAGGATTGGATGAACTTTTACTAACTCTAATTAAAGCTTCTAGAGCACGCTTTACAATGGGGATATATCTCCAAAGCAAGGAGAGAAGTAAATGTATGCATACTCGTATAATTAAGGCAGAAGGCACATTATAGCCCCAGCCCAGGTTGTATCGTTCCAAAAGTCTGACTTCATTTCTTCTTAAAACAATGGAGAAAGTGGTGAAAAATCATATTGGAGATGGAGCGTTAAAGAGCATATACCAAATCCGAATCATTTTGCCTAGCAAAAATGTAAATACACAGAACTTTAGCCATACTAAATCTTACAAATGGTATAGAAAAATCCATTGACAACAGATAAATAGCCCTTTGCTTTTTTTCTGCACATTGCGTTTGATAACACCTCTGTTAAGTCAATAATTTCTGCAGTGGTCAGACATGAAGTGAATCCAACAAATAACAGATGGATTCACGCAAAGCTTTTCAACAAAATAATTAAGGCGCAGCTGTTTGGCGAGACACTGGAGATTTACACCACCAGAGATTGCCCAAAGGAGAATTATTGTCTCCTCTGCTGTGGTTTAAAGTAGTTGACGACCTTTTAGTTCAACTAAGCTGCCAATGTATTGAATCGCAAGGTTATGCTTATGACCTTGTAATCACTATCAAAGGTAAATATGAGTGCATGCTTTCTAGAAAGCTTCAAGACTGGTGGGCTGTACACATGCTACTAGTTAACCCCAGCAAAACAATTACACCCTTTACAAGAAGAAGGAAAATGAAGAATATAACTAGCCGACCCACTTTAGTAAAAAAATTCCAAAAAACCTAAATATCTTAGGATAACCCTGGATGATAAGCTCATTATAAACATATTGGCAAGGCAACAGTCAAAAAAAGTACACTAACGCTGTGGAGCTGTAGACAACTGGCGGGCTCAACATGGAGACTCAAGCCAAACAATATGATTTGGCTATAAAATTCAGTAGTAAGATCAATGATCACCTATGCTGCAGCAGCCTGTTGGAACAACTGTATACAAAAGACAACCATCAGGAAGCTAAATAACCCTCAAAGGATGGCCCGTAACTGGTGCCATAATGCATAACATCCACTAGAGCTCTAGAAACACTTTGAACCCACCGGCACTCAACAACATTGCTCAAAAAGAGGCTGACAGATGGTTATAGTGAATGGGACTCCAAAATTCTACGTACTATAACCAAATACCGGACATGATATCAGAAAGTATAAACGTTAAACTCAACCACTGTCCACCTCTCAAAATAAAGAAATATTTATCTAAAAAATGAAACCTTAATCAGGCGCGTATACAGGGGGAGGGTCGCAGGGGTCATAACCCCCAAAAGCATCACTTCACCTTCGCGGTGAATTGAATGTGGCGCTGGATTATAGAATGAGTTGTAAAAGTTTAACAGGACGATTTTCGTCTAGTACGGACACAATGTGTAGCTTACGCCGGCGATTAATTCTGGTACTGTAGCGCAGTTTTCCAATCTGCAGCGACAATGCTTAGTAACCCGATTATTATGTTGCTTTTATATTTTTGTTGGACCGATTACTCCTATAGATGAAACAGAAAACAATTTCAAGATTTGAAAGTGTTATTGTTTCTAAGAAATTGGTTAGCGATCATATTTTTTTTTTTACCTATATGATAAAACCAACAACCGAAAAAACCGAATTTTTCCGCCGAAAATGTTTTTCGGCCGATAGAACATAAAAGTTGTGTTTTCTTAAAAATCTTCAATAAATATACTATTTAATTAGTAAAATTATTAGTTTATCCTATTTCCCATGATTTTAGTAATCTTTGGAGCAAAAATCTTGTTTTAAAGTAAAGTGGTTGTTGTTGTCGTTGATGTGAAAGTGTCAAGTTGGAAGACTGATAAGACCATTCACAACTTTTTCAGAAAAAATCAAGATCAGTTAAGCTCTCATCAGAAGAAATAGTCAGTAAAATATGGTGCACTCCTACTCCCATTACTTTAAATGTGACTCAAGCTGCAAACTTACTTTCAGTCAATTACTTCACTCGTCACAGAAACGCTTGCATTAGCATCTATTTTTACAATCTCTGCACGAGAAGGCGTATCTTATTACGAGTCCTTAATGTTCACCCTGAGATCGACATTGATGTGGATAATATTATCGATAGGTTTTTCAAATCAAACCGAAAATTTGATTATGTAATATAGCGTAAATATAAACATTTAAAAGCGACTTCTTCCGACTTTTTCCTTCCCCCCGAACATTTTAGTTGTGACCCCCCCTTAGGCTACAGGTCTGGATACGCGTCTGGCCTTAATCTGGGTAAGGAGTAGGAATAGGAATATATAATGTTTAGCTTATAAATCAAAGTCTAGGATGACACATCTCAATATTTCATCATACATACAAAAACATCGGCCGATCCTACACTAGCAAAAGTATATATATCTATAAAAATAGCCAAGTTGCATTGAAAGCCATCTTATCACCTGAGGTCAAAACGATGTTAATGTGAAAATGCATTCAACCAATAACAAACCTTGGAACAAGGAAACACCTAACACTACTCTCGGGAATTGATGGGAATGATAATGCGCACTTATGGGTCAAAACCGAAGCATCCATGCCCATCATAGAACCCGAACAACTTTGCGGTATCTCTTCCAATATCGTGAAACTTACCGTTCAAATCTGGATCAGAAACCGAATAGACCAAAGATGGAATTTAAAGATAGGTTCCAAACAAGCCAAATGATTCATTAAAGGACTTTCCCGAAAGAATCTTTTAAGGATTGTAACGAACCTGTACATAGATAGATATTTAGAAATGCATGAGTGAAGTTTTATATAGAAAATTTTCCTTCATGTAATTCACAATAGCTTTTTGAATTGATGTTATAAGCAGGGCAGTATAGATTCACTAGATACCTTCATCCGCCTACCCGAACTTCCTACAAAAATTTCTAGCAAGTTGAGCTGGCCTGTCCGGGAGACCTAGAAAATCCTACTCCACCTCCACTCCTGCCTATAAAGCGAGTACGTGGAAAACGGAGGGTTATCGACAGTACGTGTAACAGACGAAAACCAAAAATCAGTACGTGCCCAACGGAAAGCCATCCCAAAAGTCAGTACGTGAAGAATGGAGAGCTACTGGTAGTACGTGTACAAACGGAATCCAATAGTCCGTAGTACGTGTCCAACGGAAAGCTATCCTGTCACCAGTACGTGAAAAACGGAGGGCTATTGGTAGTACGTGAGCAACGGAAACCACTAGTTAGTACGTGTACAACGGAAGTCTCTCCTGGCCCACACTCAAATTAGATTTAGAAGTATTGACAAGAATTTCACTAATATAAATTATTTTACATTTATAATAGGGACGCAAGAAGAATAATAATTAATTTGAACTCAACCCAACTGCTGTCATTTGGACCCCTCACTCCACTGGAGCTACCCAGAGTCAAGTTCTGACGTTTTGCTACCGACGGAACTATTGGCGCCCGAGTAATCCCGACCGACCGAGCAAACGACTTCACAGGATAGCTAGGAATCAATACAGAATCATTACAGGAGTCCTAATCGGACACTGTAGACTTTGCAAACCCATGCATCGGATAGGCTTATGTACATATTATTATATAGATTATGTCTTGAAGAGGGTAAAACAGCGGAGCATGATTTCGGAATTTGTCGAGATGATTACTGTAAATACAAATTATATAAGGTAATAAGATTTGGTACCTAAATAAGAAGAAAACAATTCGGCTAAAGTTTCAAGGACTTTTGGTTTTTAAATGCGGTTAAAAAATGTTTAATTTTAAATATCTGAATTTTCCAACGAATTTACAGTATGGGTTTGTTATTTTATTCAAACTAGTATTCTAAATTTCCTGCATTCCTTTTACTCTTCAGTTACCCCTTCGATAGACAACAACGAGGTGATCACGTTTTGTATCGAGAGAACTGCCTCAAATTTCCCCTATTCAATTTAGCATCAGCACCTTCAATATTTTATTTTATTCAACGTCTGTCGATATCTGGAAAACGGTGTTGAATTTTGTCTCGTCTAATATATTATCGTTGGGGTGACTCAAAAGTATTTTTACCTTTCATGTAAACAATGAAGAGCGCCATCTATAATGAAGCAGACAGCTCCATCTTTTGGCTACTCATAACAAGTAAACATTATTTGAAACAATGTGTTTCGTACGATGTCCTATACGTTTCGTGATATATGCCAATATTTTTATAACACCCTGTACATATGCATATATATATATATATATATCGACATAAATAATCTGGTAGACTTAAATTGCGTGTGGGCATATATATTTAAATAATGTGGACCGACATCGATGAAGAGGTGAAGTAGTGTGAGGCAGATAAGCTCCTTTTCGATTGGTTAGAGGCAGTCATGATGATGATGGGTTCAATAAGTAAGCTCGAAATATTGCAGCGAAATATTATTCCTCCAAAGGTAGAAGGATTTATAATTTTGCAGGTGAATAAAACATTTTGATTAAAAAACAAGAGCATTACTTAAAGTCTTATAAGTTTACCTTTTTTTTGTCAAAATAGGTTTTCTCTTCCCTCACAAACAACTGAATGAAAGCTTTTAATCCGCTAGAATTATTTTATTTCAAGAGAAAAATTCATTTGGCTTATAATAATTTCAGAGGACATGAACATTTCACTTTCTGTAAATTTCATACATTTTCTGAAAAATATGTTTCAATCAATAAACTCTGATATCTGTAATGAAATATTTCAGGTAAACCTCAGTGGACGTTCTCTTAGCGATTGCACAGTACACATTAGTGGAAAGTGGGGAGGAAAAAAAATATTCATTTACCGAATTCAACCCAAACCAATATTATACAATTTTTTAGGTGCACTAATGAAATTTCATTGTGCCTTATAATTGCTTTTTAGTTGAGTTGAAAAATTGTAAAATATGCGCATAATATCTTTACACATTTTCGGGTGAACTTTTCACATTACCATTCTGTTTACATGTTACCATCGGACACTAATTGTAATGGTTGAAATTACACCTAAATGCGAGACCAAATTTATGCTTTTTGCAATTTGGTCAACATCGTGTAATTTAATTAAAAGTTATATGTTTACTTGTCCACAGAATGTACCCAAAAATTAGACGGAGATCGTCCACATTATTTCTGGTGATGACCTCGGAACTATTGCTCATTAGGTCATTTTCATTTTGGATAATTTAGTCAAATTATTTCAGTGTTGAAAGCAGTAAATTTTTAAATATTTTATCATTATACTTAGTATGAAAATATTTATGTGGATTAGTCCAGAGATTAATTGAAATTTTGGCTCACTTTTTCTATATAGGGATATAGGGGTATATCCTCAGCACCACGAGGTTACCAGTTCGTTTATGTCTAGCCTGAAAGAATTAGTAGACAAATAAGTTTAGATTTCGGCTGTCCTAATGGCAGGCCAACTGGATGGTTAGTATCAGCAGAATTGAGGAAAAGCTGATCTTCTCCAATGTCACCAATGCAGTGGCCGAATTCAATATTTAAACGGCACCGTATGTATAGGATACACTGACGTCCACCAATATTGTTAATCTGTACTGCTGAAAATAATAATTCATCTCCTAAGTCCTTTGGTTCGTCATTATTCGCTTCTGTTGTCTTGAAAAATTAAATCCTTTTTGATAACTTTTAGGT
>CAWVNZ010000238.1:0-126616 GCA_963930735.1 Dioctria linearis
AGAAAAGTCAATCCCTGGCGTAATTAAAATTTGTGACAGTTGAAAATTAGTTTTTGAATAATTTACTATAGAAAGTCAATCCCTGGCGCAATTAAAATTTGTGACAGTATAAAATTAGTTTTTGAATAATTTACTATAGAAAAGGCAATCCCTGGGATATTTAAAATTTGCGACAGTATAAAATTAGTTTTTGAATAATTTACTATAGAAAAGTCAATCCCTGGCGCAATTAAAATTTGTGACAGTTGAAAATTATTTTTTGAATAATTTACTATAGAAAAGTCAATCCCCTGGCGCAATTAAAATTTGCGACAGTATAAAATTATTTTTTGAATAATTTACTATAGAAAAGGCAATCCCTGGGATATTTAAAATTTGCGACAGTATAAAATTAGTTTTTGAATAATTTACTATAGAAAAGTCAATCCCTGGCGCACATAAAATTTGCGACAGTATAAAATTAGTTTTTGAATAATTTACTATAGAAAAGTCAATCCCTGGCGCAATTAAAATTTGCGACAGTATAAAATTAGTTTTTGAATAATTTACTATAGAAAAGTCAATCCCTGGCGCAATTAAAATTTGTGACAGTATAAAATTATTTTTTGAATAATTTACTATAGAAAAGGCAATCCCTGGGATATTTAAAATTTGCGACAGTATAAAATTAGTTTTTGAATAATTTACTATAGAAAAGTCAATCCCTGGCGTAATTAAAATTTGCGACAGTATAAAATTAGTTTTGAATAATTTACTATAGAAAAGTCAATCCCTGGCGCAATTAAAATTTGCGACAGTATAAAATTAGTTTTTGAATAATTTACTATAGAAAAGTCAATCCCTGGCGTAATTAAAATTTGCGACAGTATAAAATTATTTTTTGAATAATTTACTATAGAAAAGTCAATCCCTGGCGCAATTAAAATTTGTGACAGTTGAAAATTATTTTTTGAATAATTTACTATAGAAAAGTCAATCCCTGGCGTAATTAAAATTTGCGACAGTATAAAATTAGTTTTTGAATAATTTACTATAGAAAAGTCAATCCCTGGCGCAATTAAAATTTGTGACAGTATAAAATTATTTTTTGAATAATTTACTATAGAAAAGTCAATCCCTGGCGCAATTAAAATTTGTGACAGTATAAAATTAGTTTTTGAATAATTTACTATAGAAAAGTCAATCCCTGGCGCAATTAAAATTTGTGACAGTTGAAAATTATTTTTTGAATAATTTACTATAGAAGAGTCAATCCCTGGCGCAATTAAAATTTGCGACAGTATTAAAAATTATTTTTTGAATAATTTACTATAGAAAAGGCAATCCCTGGGGATATTTAAAATTTGCGACAGTATAAAATTAGTTTTTGAATAATTTACTATAGAAAAGTCAATCCCTGGCGCAATTAAAATTTGTGACAGTTGAAAATTATTTTTTGAATAATTTACTATAGAAGAGTCAATCCCTGGCGCAATTAAAATTTGCGACAGTATTAAAATTATTTTTTGAATAATTTACTATAGAAAAGGCAATCCCTGGGATATTTAAAATTTGCGACAGTATAAAATTAGTTTTGAATAATTTACTATAGAAAAGGGCAATCCCTGGGATATTAAAATTTGCGACAGTATAAAATTAGTTTTTTGAATAATTTACTATAGAAAAGTCAATCCCTGGCGCAATTAAAATTTGTGACAGTTGAAAATTATTTTTTGAATAATTTACTATAGAAGAGTCAATCCCTGGCGCAATTAAAATTTGCGACAGTATAAAATTATTTTTTGAATAATTTACTATAGAAAAGGCAATCCCTGGGATATTTAAAATTTGCGACAGTATAAAATTAGTTTTTGAATAATTTACTATAGAAAAAGTCAATCCCTGGCGCACATAAAATTTGCGACAGTATAAAATTAGTTTTTGAATAATTTACTATAGAAAAGTCAATCCCTGGCGCAATTAAAATTTGCGACAGTATAAAATTAGTTTTTGAATAATTTACTATAGAAAAGTCAATCCCTGGCGCAATTAAAATTTGTGACAGTATAAAATTATTTTTTGAATAATTTACTATAGAAAAGTCAATCCCTGGCGCAATTAAAATTTGTGACAGTATAAAATTAGTTTTTGAATAATTTACTATAGAAAAGTCAATCCCTGGCGCAATTAAAATTTGTGACAGTTGAAAATTATTTTTTGAATAATTTACTATAGAAGAGTCAATCCCTGGCGCAATTAAAATTTGCGACAGTATAAAATTATTTTTTGAATAATTTACTATAGAAAAGGCAATCCCTGGGATATTTAAAATTTGCGACAGTATAAAATTAGTTTTTGAATAATTTACTATAGAAAAGTCAATCCCTGGCGCAATTAAAATTTGTGACAGTTGAAAATTATTTTTTGAATAATTTACTATAGAAGAGTCAATCCCTGGCGCAATTAAAATTTGCGACAGTATAAAATTATTTTTTGAATAATTTACTATAGAAAAGGCAATCCCTGGGATATTTAAAATTTGCGACAGTATAAAATTAGTTTTTGAATAATTTACTATAGAAAAGGCAATCCCTGGGGATATTTAAAATTTGCGACAGTATAAAATTAGTTTTTGAATAATTTACTATAGAAAAGTCAATCCCTGGCGCAATTAAAATTTGTGACAGTTGAAAATTATTTTTTGAATAATTTACTATAGAAGAGTCAATCCCTGGCGCAATTAAAATTTGCGACAGTATAAAATTATTTTTTGAATAATTTACTATAGAAAAGGCAATCCCTGGGATATTTAAAATTTGCGACAGTATAAAATTAGTTTTTGAATAATTTACTATAGAAAAGTCAATCCCTGGCGCACATAAAATTTGCGACAGTATAAAATTAGTTTTTGAATAATTTACTATAGAAAAGTCAATCCCTGGCGCAATTAAAATTTGCGACAGTATAAAATTAGTTTTTGAATAATTTACTATAGAAAAGTCAATCCCTGGCGCAATTAAAATTTGTGACAGTATAAAATTATTTTTTTGAATAATTTACTATAGAAAAGGCAATCCCTGGGATATTTAAAATTTGCGACAGTATAAAATTAGTTTTTGAATAATTTACTATAGAAAAGGCAATCCCTGGCGTAATTAAAATTTGTGACAGTTGAAAATTAGTTTTTGAATAATTTACTATAGAAAAGGCAATCCCTGGGATATTTAAAATTTGCGACAGTATAAAATTAGTTTTTGAATAATTTACTATAGAAAAGGCAATCCCTGGCGTAATTAAAATTTGCGACAGTATAAAATTAGTTTTTTGAATAATTTACTATAGAAAAGTCAATCCCTGGCGCACATAAAATTTGCGACAGTATAAAATTAGTTTTTGAATAATTTACTATAGAAAAGTCAATCCCTGGCGCAATTAAAATTTGCGACAGTATAAAATTAGTTTTTGAATAATTTACTATAGAAAAGTCAATCCCTGGCGTAATTAAAATTTGCGACAGTATAAAATTAGTTTTTTGAATAATTTACTATAGAAAAGTCAATCCCTGGCGTAATTAAAATTTGTGACAGTTGAAAATTATTTTTTGAATAATTTACTATAGAAAAGTCAATCCCTGGCGCAATTAAAATTTGCGACAGTATAAAAATTATTTTTTGAATAATTTACTATAGAAAAGTCAATCCCTGGCGTAATTAAAATTTGTGACAGTTGAAAATTATTTTTTGAATAATTTACTATAGAAAAGTCAATCCCTGGCGCAATTAAAATTTGCGACAGTATAAAATTATTTTTTGAATAATTTACTATAGAAAAGTCAATCCCTGGCGTAATTAAAATTTGTGACAGTTGAAAATTATTTTTTGAATAATTTACTATAGAAAAGTCAATCCCTGGCGCAATTAAAATTTGTGACAGTTGAAAATTATTTTTTGAATAATTTACTATAGAGAAAGGCAATCCCTGGGATATTTAAAATTTGCGACAGTATAAAATTAGTTTTTGAATAATTTACTATAGAAAAGGCAATCCCTGGCGTAATTAAAATTTGTGACAGTTGAAAATTATTTTTTGAATAATTTACTATAGAAAAGTCAATCCCTGGCGCAATTAAAATTTGTGACAGTATAAAATTAGTTTTTGAATAATTTACTATAGAAAAGGCAATCCCTGGCGTAATTAAAATTTGCGACAGTATAAAATTAGTTTTTGAATAATTTACTATAGAAAAGTCAATCCCTGGCGCAATTAAAATTTGTGACAGTATAAAATTATTTTTTGAATAATTTACTATAGAAAAGTCAATCCCTGGCGCACATAAAATTTGCGACAGTATAAAATTAGTTTTTGAATAATTTACTATAGAAAAGTCAATCCCTGGCGCAATTAAAATTTGCGACAGTATAAAATTATTTTTTGAATAATTTACTATAGAAAAGTCAATCCCTGGCGTAATTAAAATTTGTGACAGTTGAAAATTATTTTTTGAATAATTTACTATAGAAAAGTCAATCCCTGGCGCAATTAAAATTTGTGACAGTTGAAAATTATTTTTTGAATAATTTACTATAGAAAAGGCAATCCCTGGGATATTTAAAATTTGCGACAGTATAAAATTAGTTTTTGAATAATTTACTATAGAAAAGGCAATCCCTGGCGTAATTAAAATTTGTGACAGTTGAAAATTATTTTTTGAATAATTTACTATAGAAAAGTCAATCCCTGGCGCAATTAAAATTTGTGACAGTATAAAATTAGTTTTTGAATAATTTACTATAGAAAAGGCAATCCCTGGCGTAATTAAAATTTGCGACAGTATAAAATTAGTTTTTGAATAATTTACTATAGAAAAGTCAATCCCTGGCGCAATTAAAATTTGTGACAGTATAAAATTATTTTTTGAATAATTTACTATAGAAAAGTCAATCCCTGGCGCACATAAAATTTGCGACAGTATAAAATTAGTTTTTGAATAATTTACTATAGAAAAGTCAATCCCTGGCGCAATTAAAATTTGTGACAGTATAAAATTAGTTTTTGAATAATTTACTATAGAAAAGGCAATCCCTGGCGTAATTAAAATTTGCGACAGTATAAAATTAGTTTTTGAATAATTTACTATAGAAAAGTCAATCCCTGGGATATTTAAAATTTGCGACAGTATAAAATTAGTTTTTGAATAATTTACTATAGAAAAGGCAATCCCTGGCGTAATTAAAATTTGTGACAGTTGAAAATTAGTTTTTGAATAATTTACTATAGAAGAGGCAATCCCTGGGATATTTAAAATTTGCGACAGTATAAAATTATTTTTTGAATAATTTACTATAGAAAAGTCAATCCCTGGCGCAATTAAAATTTGTGACAGTATAAAATTAGTTTTTGAATAATTTACTATAGAAAAGTCAATCCCTGGCGCAATTAAAATTTGTGACAGTTGAAAATTATTTTTTGAATAATTTACTACAGAAAAGGCAATCCCTGGCGTAATTAAAATTTGCGACAGTATAAAATTATTTTTTGAATAATTTACTATAGAAAAGTCAATCCCTGGCGCAATTAAAATTTGTGACAGTTGAAAATTATTTTTTGAATAATTTACTATAGAATAGGCAATCCCTGGGATATTTAAAATTTGCGACAGTATAAAATTAGTTTTTGAATAATTTACTATAGAAAAGTCAATCCCTGGCGCAATTAAAATTTGTGTAGGTTGAAAATTATTTTTTGAATAATTTACTATAGAAAAGTCAATCCCTGGCGCAATTAAAATTTGCGACAGTATAAAATTATTTTTTGAATAATTTACTATAGAAAAGGCAATCCCTGGGATATTTAAAATTTGCGACAGTATAAAATTAGTTTTTGAATAATTTACTATAGAAAAGTCAATCCCTGGCGCACATAAAATTTGCGACAGTATAAAATTAGTTTTTGAATAATTTACTATAGAAAAGTCAATCCCTGGCGCAATTAAAATTTGCGACAGTATAAAATTAGTTTTTGAATAATTTACTATAGAAAAGTCAATCCCTGGCGCAATTAAAATTTGTGACAGTATAAAATTATTTTTTGAATAATTTACTATAGAAAAGTCAATCCCTGGCGCAATTAAAATTTGTGACAGTTGAAAATTATTTTTTGAATAATTTACTATAGAAAAGGCAATCCCTGGGATATTTAAAATTTGCGACAGTATAAAATTAGTTTTTGAATAATTTACTATAGAAAAGGCAATCCCTGGCGTAATTAAAATTTGCGACAGTATAAAATTATTTTTTGAATAATTTACTATAGAAAAGGCAATCCCTGGCGTAATTAAAATTTGTGACAGTTGAAAATTAGTTTTTGAATAATTTACTATAGAAAAGGCAATCCCTGGGATATTTAAAATTTGCGACAGTATAAAATTAGTTTTTGAATAATTTACTATAGAAAAGGCAATCCCTGGCGCAATTAAAATTTGTGACAGTTGAAAATTATTTTTTGAATAATTTACTATAGAAAAGTCAATCCCTGGCGCAATTAAAATTTGTGACAGTTGAAAATTATTTTTTGAATAATTTACTATAGAAAAGGCAATCCCTGGCGTAATTAAAATTTGCGACAGTATAAAATTATTTTTTGAATAATTTACTATAGAAAAGTCAATCCCTGGCGCACATAAAATTTGCGACAGTATAAAATTATTTTTTGAATAATTTACTATAGAAAAGGCAATCCCTGGCGTAATTAAAATTTGTGACAGTTGAAAATTAGTTTTTGAATAATTTACTATAGAAAAGTCAATCCCTGGCGTAATTAAAATTTGCGACAGTATAAAATTAGTTTTTGAATAATTTACTATAGAAAAGTCAATCCCTGGCGTAATTAAAATTTGCGACAGTATAAAATTATTTTTTGAATAATTTACTATAGAAAAGTCAATCCCTGGCGCAATTAAAATTTGTGACAGTTGAAAATTATTTTTTGAATAATTTACTATAGAAAAGTCAATCCCTGGCGTAATTAAAATTTGCGACAGTATAAAATTAGTTTTTGAATAATTTACTATAGAAAAGTCAATCCCTGGCGTAATTAAAATTTGCGACAGTATAAAATTAGTTTTTGAATAATTTACTATAGAAAAGTCAATCCCTGGCGTAATTAAAATTTGTGACAGTTGAAAATTATTTTTTGAATAATTTACTATAGAAAAGTCAATCCCTGGCGCAATTAAAATTTGTGACAGTTGAAAATTATTTTTTGAATAATTTACTATAGAAAAGGCAATCCCTGGGATATTTAAAATTTGCGACAGTATAAAATTAGTTTTTGAATAATTTACTATAGAAAAGGCAATCCCTGGCGTAATTAAAATTTGTGACAGTTGAAAATTATTTTTTGAATAATTTACTATAGAAAAGTCAATCCCTGGCGCAATTAAAATTTGTGACAGTATAAAATTAGTTTTTGAATAATTTACTATAGAAAAGGCAATCCCTGGGATATTTAAAATTTGCGACAGTATAAAATTAGTTTTTGAATAATTTACTATAGAAAAGTCAATCCCTGGCGCAATTAAAATTTGTGACAGTTGAAAATTAGTTTTTGAATAATTTACTATAGAAAAGTCAATCCCTGGCGCAATTAAAATTTGTGACAGTTGAAAATTATTTTTTGAATAATTTACTATAGAAAAGGCAATCCCTGGGATATTTAAAATTTGCGACAGTATAAAATTAGTTTTTGAATAATTTACTATAGAAAAGGCAATCCCTGGCGTAATTAAAATTTGTGACAGTTGAAAATTATTTTTTGAATAATTTACTATAGAAAAGTCAATCCCTGGCGCAATTAAAATTTGTGACAGTATAAAATTAGTTTTTGAATAATTTACTATAGAAAAGGCAATCCCTGGCGTAATTAAAATTTGCGACAGTATAAAATTAGTTTTTGAATAATTTACTATAGAAAAGTCAATCCCTGGCGCAATTAAAATTTGTGACAGTATAAAATTATTTTTTGAATAATTTACTATAGAAAAGTCAATCCCTGGCGCACATAAAATTTGCGACAGTATAAAATTAGTTTTTGAATAATTTACTATAGAAAAGTCAATCCCTGGCGCAATTAAAATTTGTGACAGTATAAAATTAGTTTTTGAATAATTTACTATAGAAAAGTCAATCCCTGGCGCAATTAAAATTTGTGACAGTATAAAATTAGTTTTTGAATAATTTACTATAGAAAAGTCAATCCCTGGCGTAATTAAAATTTGTGACAGTTGAAAATTATTTTTTGAATAATTTACTATAGAAAAGTCAATCCCTGGGATATTTAAAATTTGCGACAGTATAAAATTAGTTTTTGAATAATTTACTATAGAAAAGTCAATCCCTGGCGCACATAAAATTTGTGACAGTATAAAATTAGTTTTTGAATAATTTACTATAGAAAAGGCAATCCCTGGCGCAATTAAAATTTGTGACAGTATAAAATTAGTTTTTGAATAATTTACTATAGAAAAGTCAATCCCTGGCGTAATTAAAATTTGTGACAGTTGAAAATTATTTTTTGAATAATTTACTATAGAAAAGTCAATCCCTGGCGCAATTAAAATTTGTGACAGTATAAAATTATTTTTTGAATAATTTACTATAGAAAAGTCAATCCCTGGCGCACATAAAATTTGCGACAGTATAAAATTAGTTTTTGAATAATTTACTATAGAAAAGTCAATCCCTGGCGCAATTAAAATTTGTGACAGTATAAAATTAGTTTTTGAATAATTTACTATAGAAAAGTCAATCCCTGGCGCAATTAAAATTTGCGACAGTATAAAATTATTTTTTGAATAATTTACTATAGAAAAGGCAATCCCTGGCGTAATTAAAATTTGTGACAGTATAAAATTAGTTTTTGAATAATTTACTATAGAAAAGTCAATCCCTGGCGTAATTAAAATTTGTGACAGTTGAAAATTATTTTTTGAATAATTTACTATAGAAAAGTCAATCCCTGGCGCACATAAAATTTGCGACAGTATAAAATTAGTTTTTGAATAATTTACTATAGAAAAGGCAATCCCTGGGATATTTAAAATTTGCGACAGTTGAAAATTATTTTTTGAATAATTTACTATAGAAAAGGCAATCCCTGGGATATTTAAAATTTGCGACAGTTGAAAATTAGTTTTTGAATAATTTACTATAGAAAAGGCAATCCCTGGGATATTTAAAATTTGTGACAGTATAAAATTAGTTTTTGAATAATTTACTATAGAAAAGTCAATCCCTGGCGTAATTAAAATTTGTGACAGTTGAAAATTAGTTTTTGAATAATTTACTATAGAAAAGGCAATCCCTGGGATATTTAAAATTTGCGACAGTATAAAATTAGTTTTTGAATAATTTACTATAGAAAAGGCAATCCCTGGCGTAATTAAAATTTGTGACAGTATAAAATTAGTTTTTGAATAATTTACTATAGAAAAGTCAATCCCTGGCGTAATTAAAATTTGTGACAGTTGAAAATTAGTTTTTGAATAATTTACTATAGAAAAGTCAATCCCTGGCGCAATTAAAATTTGTGACAGTTGAAAATTATTTTTTGAATAATTTACTATAGAAAAGGCAATCCCTGGGATATTTAAAATTTGCGACAGTTGAAAATTATTTTTTGAATAATTTACTATAGAAAAGGCAATCCCTGGGATATTTAAAATTTGCGACAGTATAAAATTAGTTTTTGAATAATTTACTATAGAAAAGGCAATCCCTGGGATATTTAAAATTTGTGACAGTATAAAATTAGTTTTTGAATAATTTACTATAGAAAAGTCAATCCCTGGGATATTTAAAATTTGCGACAGTATAAAATTATTTTTTGAATAATTTACTATAGAAAAGTCAATCCCTGGGATATTTAAAATTTGCGACAGTATAAAATTAGTTTTTGAATAATTTACTATAGAAAAGTCAATCCCTGGCGCAATTAAAATTTGTGACAGTATAAAATTAGTTTTTGAATAATTTACTATAGAAAAGTCAATCCCTGGCGCAATTAAAATTTGTGACAGTTGAAAATTATTTTTTGAATAATTTACTATAGAAAAGGCAATCCCTGGCGTAATTAAAATTTGTGACAGTATAAAATTAGTTTTTGAATAATTTACTATAGAAAAGTCAATCCCTGGCGTAATTAAAATTTGTGACAGTATAAAATTAGTTTTTGAATAATTTACTATAGAAAAGTCAATCCCTGGCGTAATTAAAATTTGCGACAGTTGAAAATTATTTTTTGAATAATTTACTATAGAAAAGTCAATCCCTGGCGTAATTAAAATTTGTGACAGTTGAAAATTAGTTTTTGAATAATTTACTATAGAAAAGTCAATCCCTGGCGCAATTAAAATTTGCGACAGTATAAAATTAGTTTTTGAATAATTTACTATAGAAAAGTCAATCCCTGGCGCAATTAAAATTTGTGACAGTATAAAATTAGTTTTTGAATAATTTACTATAGAAAAGGCAATCCCTGGCGTAATTAAAATTTGCGACAGTATAAAATTAGTTTTTGAATAATTTACTATAGAAAAGGCAATCCCTGGGATATTTAAAATTTGCGACAGTATAAAATTATTTTTTGAATAATTTACTATAGAAAAGTCAATCCCTGGCGTAATTAAAATTTGTGACAGTTGAAAATTATTTTTTGAATAATTTACTATAGAAAAGTCAATCCCTGGCGCACATAAAATTTGCGACAGTATAAAATTAGTTTTTGAATAATTTACTATAGAAAAGTCAATCCCTGGCGTAATTAAAATTTGTGACAGTATAAAATTAGTTTTTGAATAATTTACTATAGAAAAGTCAATCCCTGGCGTAATTAAAATTTGCGACAGTTGAAAATTATTTTTTGAATAATTTACTATAGAAAAGTCAATCCCTGGCGTAATTAAAATTTGTGACAGTTGAAAATTAGTTTTTGAATAATTTACTATAGAAAAGTCAATCCCTGGCGCAATTAAAATTTGCGACAGTATAAAATTAGTTTTTGAATAATTTACTATAGAAAAGTCAATCCCTGGCGCAATTAAAATTTGTGACAGTATAAAATTAGTTTTTGAATAATTTACTATAGAAAAGGCAATCCCTGGCGTAATTAAAATTTGCGACAGTATAAAATTAGTTTTTGAATAATTTACTATAGAAAGGCAATCCCTGGGATATTTAAAATTTGCGACAGTATAAAATTAGTTTTTGAATAATTTACTATAGAAAAGGCAATCCCTGGGATATTTAAAATTTGCGACAGTATAAAATTAGTTTTTGAATAATTTACTATAGAAAAGTCAATCCCTGGCGCAATTAAAATTTGTGACAGTAAAAAATTAGTTTTTGAATAATTTACTATAGAAAAGTCAATCCCTGGCGCAATTAAAATTTGTGACAGTTGAAAATTATTTTTTGAATAATTTACTATAGAAAAGGCAATCCCTGGCGTAATTAAAATTTGTGACAGTATAAAATTAGTTTTTGAATAATTTACTATAGAAAAGGCAATCCCTGGCGCAATTAAAATTTGTGACAGTATAAAATTATTTTTTGAATAATTTACTATAGAAAAGTCAATCCCTGGCGCAATTAAAATTTGTGACAGTATAAAATTAGTTTTTGAATAATTTACTATAGAAAAGTCAATCCCTGGCGCAATTAAAATTTGTGACAGTATAAAATTAGTTTTTGAATAATTTACTATAGAAAAGGCAATCCCTGGCGTAATTAAAATTTGCGACAGTATAAAATTATTTTTTGAATAATTTACTATAGAAAAGTCAATCCCTGGCGTAATTAAAATTTGTGACAGTTGAAAATTAGTTTTTGAATAATTTACTATAGAAAAGGCAATCCCTGGGATATTTAAAATTTGCGACAGTATAAAATTAGTTTTTGAATAATTTACTATAGAAAAGTCAATCCCTGGCGCAATTAAAATTTGTGACAGTTGAAAATTATTTTTTGAATAATTTACTATAGAAAAGTCAATCCCTGGGATATTTAAAATTTGCGACAGTATAAAATTAGTTTTTGAATAATTTACTATAGAAAAGGCAATCCCTGGCGTAATTAAAATTTGTGACAGTTGAAAATTATTTTTTGAATAATTTACTATAGAAAAGTCAATCCCTGGCGTAATTAAAATTTGCGACAGTATAAAATTAGTTTTTGAATAATTTACTATAGAAAAGTCAATCCCTGGCGTAATTAAAATTTGTGACAGTTGAAAATTATTTTTTGAATAATTTACTATAGAAAAGTCAATCCCTGGCGCACATAAAATTTGCGACAGTATAAAATTAGTTTTTGAATAATTTACTATAGAAAAGGCAATCCCTGGGATATTTAAAATTTGCGACAGTATAAAATTAGTTTTTGAATAATTTACTATAGAAAAGTCAATCCCTGGCGCAATTAAAATTTGCGACAGTATAAAATTAGTTTTTGAATAATTTACTATAGAAAAGTCAATCCCTGGCGTAATTAAAATTTGTGACAGTTGAAAATTATTTTTTGAATAATTTACTATAGAAAAGTCAATCCCTGGCGCACATAAAATTTGCGACAGTATAAAATTAGTTTTTGAATAATTTACTATAGAAAAGGCAATCCCTGGGATATTTAAAATTTGCGACAGTATAAAATTAGTTTTTGAATAATTTACTATAGAAAAGTCAATCCCTGGCGCAATTAAAATTTGCGACAGTATAAAATTAGTTTTTGAATAATTTACTATAGAAAAGTCAATCCCTGGCGTAATTAAAATTTGTGACAGTTGAAAATTATTTTTTGAATAATTTACTATAGAAAAGTCAATCCCTGGCGTAATTAAAATTTGTGACAGTTGAAAATTATTTTTTGAATAATTTACTATAGAAAAGTCAATCCCTGGCGTAATTAAAATTTGTGACAGTTGAAAATTATTTTTTGAATAATTTACTATAGAAAAGTCAATCCCTGGCGCAATTAAAATTCGTGACAGTTGAAAATTATTTTTTGAATAATTTACTATAGAAAAGGCAATCCCTGGGATATTTAAAATTTGCGACAGTATAAAATTAGTTTTTGAATAATTTACTATAGAAAAGTCAATCCCTGGCGTAATTAAAATTTGCGACAGTATAAAATTATTTTTTGAATAATTTACTATAGAAAAGTCAATCCCTGGGATATTTAAAATTTGCGACAGTATAAAATTAGTTTTTGAATAATTTACTATAGAAAAGTCAATCCCTGGGATATTTAAAATTTGCGACAGTATAAAATTAGTTTTTGAATAATTTACTATAGAAAAGGCAATCCCTGGCGTAATTAAAATTTGTGACAGTTGAAAATTATTTTTTGAATAATTTACTATAGAAAAGTCAATCCCTGGCGTAATTAAAATTTGCGACAGTATAAAATTAGTTTTTGAATAATTTACTATAGAAAAGTCAATCCCTGGCGTAATTAAAATTTGTGACAGTTGAAAATTATTTTTTGAATAATTTACTATAGAAAAGTCAATCCCTGGCGCACATAAAATTTGCGACAGTATAAAATTAGTTTTTGAATAATTTACTATAGAAAAGGCAATCCCTGGGATATTTAAAATTTGCGACAGTATAAAATTAGTTTTTGAATAATTTACTATAGAAAAGGCAATCCCTGGCGTAATTAAAATTTGTGACAGTTGAAATTTATTTTTTGAATAATTTACTATAGAAAAGTCAATCCCTGGGATATTTAAAATTTGCGACAGTATAAAATTAGTTTTTGAATAATTTACTATAGAAAAGTCAATCCCTGGCGCACATAAAATTTGTGACAGTATAAAATTAGTTTTTGAATAATTTACTATAGAAAAGGCAATCCCTGGGATATTTAAAATTTGCGACAGTATAAAATTATTTTTTGAATAATTTACTATAGAAAAGTCAATCCCTGGCGTAATTAAAATTTGCGACAGTATAAAATTAGTTTTTGAATAATTTACTATAGAAAAGTCAATCCCTGGCGTAATTAAAATTTGCGACAGTATAAAATTAGTTTTTGAATAATTTACTATAGAAAAGTCAATCCCTGGCGCAATTAAAATTTGCGACAGTATAAAATTATTTTTTGAATAATTTACTATAGAAAAGTCAATCCCTGGCGCAATTAAAATTTGTGACAGTTGAAAATTATTTTTTGAATAATTTACTATAGAAAAGGCAATCCCTGGGATATTTAAAATTTGCGACAGTATAAAATTAGTTTTTGAATAATTTACTATAGAAAAGTCAATCCCTGGCGCAATTAAAATTTGTGACAGTATAAAATTATTTTTTGAATAATTTACTATAGAAAAGGCAATCCCTGGGATATTTAAAATTTGCGACAGTATAAAATTAGTTTTTGAATAATTTACTATAGAAAAGTCAATCCCTGGCGCAATTAAAATTTGTGACAGTATAAAATTAGTTTTTGAATAATTTACTATAGAAAAGTCAATCCCTGGCGCAATTAAAATTTGTGACAGTATAAAATTAGTTTTTGAATAATTTACTATAGAAAAGGCAATCCCTGGCGTAATTAAAATTTGCGACAGTATAAAATTATTTTTTGAATAATTTACTATAGAAAAGTCAATCCCTGGCGTAATTAAAATTTGTGACAGTTGAAAATTAGTTTTTGAATAATTTACTATAGAAAAGGCAATCCCTGGGATATTTAAAATTTGCGACAGTATAAAATTAGTTTTTGAATAATTTACTATAGAAAAGGCAATCCCTGGGATATTTAAAATTTGTGACAGTTGAAAATTATTTTTTGAATAATTTACTATAGAAAAGTCAATCCCTGGGATATTTAAAATTTGCGACAGTATAAAATTAGTTTTTGAATAATTTACTATAGAAAAGGCAATCCCTGGCGTAATTAAAATTTGTGACAGTTGAAAATTATTTTTTGAATAATTTACTATAGAAAAGTCAATCCCTGGCGTAATTAAAATTTGCGACAGTATAAAATTAGTTTTTGAATAATTTACTATAGAAAAGTCAATCCCTGGCGTAATTAAAATTTGTGACAGTATAAAATTAGTTTTTGAATAATTTACTATAGAAAAGTCAATCCCTGGCGCAATTAAAATTTGTGACAGTTGAAAATTATTTTTTGAATAATTTACTATAGAAAAGGCAATCCCTGGGATATTTAAAATTTGCGACAGTATAAAATTAGTTTTTGAATAATTTACTATAGAAAAGTCAATCCCTGGCGCAATTAAAATTTGCGACAGTATAAAATTAGTTTTTGAATAATTTACTATAGAAAAGTCAATCCCTGGCGCAATTAAAATTTGTGACAGTTGAAAATTATTTTTTGAATAATTTACTATAGAAAAGGCAATCCCTGGGATATTTAAAATTTGCGACAGTATAAAATTAGTTTTTGAATAATTTACTATAGAAAAGGCAATCCCTGGGATATTTAAAATTTGCGACAGTATAAAATTAGTTTTTGAATAATTTACTATAGAAAAGTCAATCCCTGGCGCAATTAAAATTTGTGACAGTTGAAAATTATTTTTTGAATAATTTACTATAGAAAAGTCAATCCCTGGCGTAATTAAAATTTGTGACAGTTGAAAATAATTTTTTGAATAATTTACTATAGAAAAGGCAATCCCTGGCGTAATTAAAATTTGTGACAGTATAAAATTAGTTTTTGAATAATTTACTATAGAAAAGGCAATCCCTGGCGCAATTAAAATTTGTGACAGTATAAAATTAGTTTTTGAATAATTTACTATAGAAAAGGCAATCCCTGGGATATTTAAAATTTGCGACAGTATAAAATTAGTTTTTGAATAATTTACTATAGAAAAGTCAATCCCTGGCGCACATAAAATTTGCGACAGTATAAAATTAGTTTTTGAATAATTTACTATAGAAAAGTCAATCCCTGGCGTAATTAAAATTTGTGACAGTTGAAAATTATTTTTTGAATAATTTACTATAGAAAAGTCAATCCCTGGCGCAATTAAAATTTGTGACAGTATAAAATTAGTTTTTGAATAATTTACTATAGAAAAGTCAATCCCTGGCGCACATAAAATTTGCGACAGTATAAAATTAGTTTTTGAATAATTTACTATAGAAAAGTCAATCCCTGGGATATTTAAAATTTGCGACAGTATAAAATTAGTTTTTGAATAATTTACTATAGAAAAGGCAATCCCTGGCGTAATTAAAATTTGCGACAGTTGAAAATTATTTTTTGAATAATTTACTATAGAAAAGTCAATCCCTGGCGCAATTAAAATTTGTGACAGTATAAAATTAGTTTTTGAATAATTTACTATAGAAAAGGCAATCCATGGGATATTTAAAATTTGCGACAGTATAAAATTATTTTTTGAATAATTTACTATAGAAAAGTCAATCCCTGGCGCAATTAAAATTTGTGACAGTTGAAAATTATTTTTTGAATAATTTACTATAGAAAAGTCAATCCCTGGCGTAATTAAAATTTGTGACAGTTGAAAATTATTTTTTGAATAATTTACTATAGAAAAGGCAATCCCTGGCGTAATTAAAATTTGTGACAGTATAAAATTAGTTTTTGAATAATTTACTATAGAAAAGTCAATCCCTGGCGCAATTAAAATTTGCGACAGTATAAAATTATTTTTTGAATAATTTACTATAGAAAAGTCAATCCCTGGCGCAATTAAAATTTGTGACAGTTGAAAATTAGTTTTTGAATAATTTACTATAGAAAAGTCAATCCCTGGCGCAATTAAAATTTGTGACAGTTGAAAATTATTTTTTGAATAATTTACTATAGAAAAGGCAATCCCTGGGATATTTAAAATTTGCGACAGTATAAAATTATTTTTTGAATAATTTACTATAGAAAAGTCAATCCCTGGCGCAATTAAAATTTGTGACAGTATAAAATTATTTTTTGAATAATTTACTATAGAAAAGGCAATCCCTGGCGTAATTAAAATTTGCGACAGTTGAAAATTATTTTTTGAATAATTTACTATAGAAAAGGCAATCCCTGGGATATTTAAAATTTGTGACAGTTGAAAATTATTTTTTGAATAATTTACTATAGAAAAGGCAATCCCTGACGCAATTAAAATTTGTGACAGTATAAAATTATTTTTTGAATAATTTACTATAGAAAAGGCAATCCCTGGCGCAATTAAAATTTGTGACAGTTGAAAATTATTTTTTGAATAATTTACTATAGAAAAGGCAATCCCTGGCGTAATTAAAATTTGCGACAGTATAAAATTAGTTTTTGAATAATTTACTATAGAAAAGGCAATCCCTGGGATATTTAAAATTTGCGACAGTATAAAATTATTTTTTGAATAATTTACTATAGAAAAGTCAATCCCTGGCGCAATTAAAATTTGTGACAGTATAAAATTATTTTTTGAATAATTTACTATAGAAAAGGCAATCCCTGGCGTAATTAAAATTTGCGACAGTTGAAAATTATTTTTTGAATAATTTACTATAGAAAAGGCAATCCCTGGGATATTTAAAATTTGTGACAGTTGAAAATTATTTTTTGAATAATTTACTATAGAAAAGGCAATCCCTGGCGCAATTAAAATTTGTGACAGTATAAAATTATTTTTTGAATAATTTACTATAGAAAAGGCAATCCCTGGGATATTTAAAATTTGCGACAGTATAAAATTAGTTTTTGAATAATTTACTATAGAAAAGTCAATCCCTGGCGCAATTAAAATTTGTGACAGTATAAAATTATTTTTTGAATAATTTACTATAGAAAAGGCAATCCCTGGGATATTTAAAATTTGCGACAGTATAAAATTAGTTTTTGAATAATTTACTATAGAAAAGTCAATCCCTGGCGCAATTAAAATTTGTGACAGTATAAAATTATTTTTTGAATAATTTACTATAGAAAAGGCAATCCCTGGGATATTTAAAATTTGCGACAGTATAAAATTAGTTTTTGAATAATTTACTATAGAAAAGTCAATCCCTGGCGCAATTAAAATTTGTGACAGTATAAAATTAGTTTTTGAATAATTTACTATAGAAAAGTCAATCCCTGGCGTAATTAAAATTTGCGACAGTTGAAAATTATTTTTTGAATAATTTACTATAGAAAAGTCAATCCTGGCGCAATTAAAATTTGTGACAGTATAAAATTAGTTTTTGAATAATTTACTATAGAAAAGGCAATCCCTGGGATATTTAAAATTTGCGACAGTATAAAATTAGTTTTTGAATAATTTACTATAGAAAAGTCAATCCCTGGCGCAATTAAAATTTGTGACAGTTGAAAATTATTTTTTGAATAATTTACTATAGAAAAGTCAATCCCTGGCGTAATTAAAATTTGCGACAGTATAAAATTAGTTTTTGAATAATTTACTATAGAAAAGTCAATCCCTGGCGCAATTAAAATTTGCGACAGTATAAAATTAGTTTTTGAATAATTTACTATAGAAAAGTCAATCCCTGGCGTAATTAAAATTTGTGACAGTATAAAATTAGTTTTTGAATAATTTACTATAGAAAAGTCAATCCCTGGGATATTTAAAATTTGCGACAGTATAAAATTAGTTTTTGAATAATTTACTATAGAAAAGTCAATCCCTGGGATATTTAAAATTTGCGACAGTATAAAATTAGTTTTTGAATAATTTACTATAGAAAAGTCAATCCCTGGCGCAATTAAAATTTGTGACAGTATAAAATTATTTTTTGAATAATTTACTATAGAAAAGTCAATCCCTGGCGCAATTAAAATTTGTGACAGTATAAAATTATTTTTTGAATAATTTACTATAGAAAAGTCAATCCCTGGCGCAATTAAAATTTGTGACAGTTGAAAATTAGTTTTTGAATAATTTACTATAGAAAAGTCAATCCCTGGCGCAATTAAAATTTGTGACAGTTGAAAATTATTTTTTGAATAATTTACTATAGAAAAGGCAATCCCTGGGATATTTAAAATTTGCGACAGTATAAAATTAGTTTTTGAATAATTTACTATAGAAAAGTCAATCCCTGGGATATTTAAAATTTGCGACAGTATAAAATTATTTTTTGAATAATTTACTATAGAAAAGTCAATCCCTGGCGCAATTAAAATTTGTGACAGTTGAAAATTATTTTTTGAATAATTTACTATAGAAAAGGCAATCCCTGGGATATTTAAAATTTGCGACAGTATAAAATTAGTTTTTGAATAATTTACTATAGAAAAGGCAATCCCTGGCGTAATTAAAATTTGTGACAGTTGAAAATTATTTTTTGAATAATTTACTATAGAAAAGTCAATCCCTGGCGCACATAAAATTTGCGACAGTATAAAATTAGTTTTTGAATAATTTACTATAGAAAAGTCAATCCCTGGCGTAATTAAAATTTGTGACAGTTGAAAATTAGTTTTTGAATAATTTACTATAGAAAAGTCAATCCCTGGCGCAATTAAAATTTGCTACAGTATAAAATTAGTTTTTGAATAATTTACTATAGAAAAGTCAATCCCTGGCGTAATTAAAATTTGTGACAGTTGAAAATTATTTTTTGAATAATTTACTATAGAAAAGGCAATCCCTGGCGCAATTAAAATTTGTGACAGTTGAAAATTATTTTTGAATAATTTACTATAGAAAAGGCAATCCCTGGGATATTTAAAATTTGCGACAGTATAAAATTAGTTTTTGAATAATTTACTATAGAAAAGGCAATCCCTGGCGCAATTAAAATTTGTGACAGTTGAAAATTATTTTTTGAATAATTTACTATAGAAAAGTCAATCCCTGGCGCACATAAAATTTGCGACAGTATAAAATTAGTTTTTGAATAATTTACTATAGAAAAGTCAATCCCTGGCGTAATTAAAATTTGTGACAGTTGAAAATTAGTTTTTGAATAATTTACTATAGAAAAGTCAATCCCTGGCGCAATTAAAATTTGCGACAGTATAAAATTAGTTTTTGAATAATTTACTATAGAAAAGTCAATCCCTGGCGTAATTAAAATTTGTGACAGTATAAAATTAGTTTTTGAATAATTTACTATAGAAAAGTCAATCCCTGGGATATTTAAAATTTGCGACAGTATAAAATTAGTTTTTGAATAATTTACTATAGAAAAGTCAATCCCTGGGATATTTAAAATTTGCGACAGTATAAAATTAGTTTTTGAATAATTTACTATAGAAAAGTCAATCCCTGGCGCAATTAAAATTTGTGACAGTATAAAATTATTTTTTGAATAATTTACTATAGAAAAGTCAATCCCTGGCGCAATTAAAATTTGTGACAGTATAAAATTATTTTTTGAATAATTTACTATAGAAAAGTCAATCCCTGGCGCAATTAAAATTTGTGACAGTTGAAAATTAGTTTTGAATAATTTACTATAGAAAAGTCAATCCCTGGCGCAATTAAAATTTGTGACAGTTGAAAATTATTTTTTGAATAATTTACTATAGAAAAGGCAATCCCTGGGATATTTAAAATTTGCGACAGTATAAAATTAGTTTTTGAATAATTTACTATAGAAAAGTCAATCCCTGGGATATTTAAAATTTGCGACAGTATAAAATTATTTTTTGAATAATTTACTATAGAAAAGTCAATCCCTGGCGCAATTAAAATTTGTGACAGTTGAAAATTATTTTTTGAATAATTTACTATAGAAAAGGCAATCCCTGGGATATTTAAAATTTGCGACAGTATAAAATTAGTTTTTGAATAATTTACTATAGAAAAGTCAATCCTGGCGCAATTAAAATTTGTGACAGTATAAAATTAGTTTTTGAATACTTTACTATAGAAAAGGCAATCCCTGGCGTAATTAAAATTTGCGACAGTATAAAATTATTTTTTGAATAATTTACTATAGAAAAGGCAATCCCTGGGATATTTAAAATTTGCGACAGTATAAAATTAGTTTTTGAATAATTTACTATAGAAAAGTCAATCCCTGGCGCAATTAAAATTTGTGACAGTATAAAATTAGTTTTTGAATAATTTACTATAGAAAAGTCAATCCCTGGCGCAATTAAAATTTGCGACAGTATAAAATTATTTTTTGAATAATTTACTATAGAAAAGGCAATCCCTGGGATATTTAAAATTTGCGACAGTATAAAATTAGTTTTTGAATAATTTACTATAGAAAAGTCAATCCCTGGGATATTTAAAATTTGCGACAGTATAAAATTAGTTTTTGAATAATTTACTATAGAAAAGTCAATCCCTGGCGCAATTAAAATTTGTGACAGTTGAAAATTATTTTTTGAATAATTTACTATAGAAAAGTCAATCCCTGGCGCAATTAAAATTTGCGACAGTATAAAATTATTTTTTGAATAATTTACTATAGAAAAGGCAATCCCTGGGATATTTAAAATTTGTGACAGTATAAAATTAGTTTTTGAATAATTTACTATAGAAAAGGCAATCCCTGGCGTAATTAAAATTTGCGACAGTTGAAAATTATTTTTTGAATAATTTACTATAGAAAAGGCAATCCCTGGGATATTTAAAATTTGCGACAGTTGAAAATTATTTTTTGAATAATTTACTATAGAAAAGGCAATCCCTGGCGTAATTAAAATTTGTGACAGTTGAAAATTAGTTTTTGAATAATTTACTATAGAAAAGTCAATCCCTGGCGCAATTAAAATTTGCGACAGTATAAAATTAGTTTTTGAATAATTTACTATAGAAAAGTCAATCCCTGGCGCAATTAAAATTTGTGACAGTTGAAAATTATTTTTTGAATAATTTACTATAGAAAAGGCAATCCCTGGGATATTTAAAATTTGTGACAGTTGAAAATTATTTTTTGAATAATTTACTATAGAAAAGGCAATCCCTGGCGTAATTAAAATTTGTGACAGTTGAAAATTATTTTTTGAATAATTTACTATAGAAAAGTCAATCCCTGGCGCAATTAAAATTTGTGACAGTATAAAATTATTTTTTGAATAATTTACTATAGAAAAGGCAATCCCTGGCGTAATTAAAATTTGTGACAGTTGAAAATTAGTTTTTGAATAATTTACTATAGAAAAGTCAATCCCTGGCGCAATTAAAATTTGCGACAGTATAAAATTAGTTTTTGAATAATTTACTATAGAAAAGTCAATCCCTGGCGCAATTAAAATTTGTGACAGTATAAAATTATTTTTTGAATAATTTACTATAGAAAAGTCAATCCCTGGCGCAATTAAAATTTGTGACAGTTGAAAATTATTTTTTGAATAATTTACTATAGAAAAGGCAATCCCTGGGATATTTAAAATTTGCGACAGTATAAAATTAGTTTTTGAATAATTTACTATAGAAAAGTCAATCCCTGGCGTAATTAAAATTTGTGACAGTTGAAAATTATTTTTTGAATAATTTACTATAGAAAAGTCAATCCCTGGCGCAATTAAAATTTGTGACAGTATAAAATTATTTTTTGAATAATTTACTATAGAAAAGGCAATCCCTGGGATATTTAAAATTTGCGACAGTATAAAATTAGTTTTTGAATAATTTACTATAGAAAAGGCAATCCCTGGCGTAATTAAAATTTGTGACAGTTGAAAATTATTTTTTGAATAATTTACTATAGAAAAGTCAATCCCTGGCGCAATTAAAATTTGTGACAGTATAAAATTAGTTTTTGAATAATTTACTATAGAAAAGTCAATCCCTGGCGCAATTAAAATTTGTGACAGTTGAAAATTAGTTTTTGAATAATTTACTATAGAAAAGTCAATCCCTGGCGCAATTAAAATTTGCGACAGTATAAAATTAGTTTTTGAATAATTTACTATAGAAAAGTCAATCCCTGGCGTAATTAAAATTTGTGACAGTATAAAATTAGTTTTTGAATAATTTACTATAGAAAAGTCAATCCCTGGGATATTTAAAATTTGCGACAGTATAAAATTAGTTTTTGAATAATTTACTATAGAAAAGTCAATCCCTGGGATATTTAAAATTTGCGACAGTATAAAATTAGTTTTTGAATAATTTACTATAGAAAAGTCAATCCCTGGCGCAATTAAAATTTGTGACAGTATAAAATTATTTTTTGAATAATTTACTATAGAAAAGTCAATCCCTGGCGCAATTAAAATTTGTGACAGTATAAAATTATTTTTTGAATAATTTACTATAGAAAAGTCAATCCCTGGCGCAATTAAAATTTGTGACAGTTGAAAATTAGTTTTTGAATAATTTACTATAGAAAAGTCAATCCCTGGCGCAATTAAAATTTGTGACAGTTGAAAATTATTTTTTGAATAATTTACTATAGAAAAGGCAATCCCTGGGATATTTAAAATTTGCGACAGTATAAAATTAGTTTTTGAATAATTTACTATAGAAAAGTCAATCCCTGGCGTAATTAAAATTTGTGACAGTTGAAAATTAGTTTTTGAATAATTTACTATAGAAAAGGCAATCCCTGGGATATTTAAAATTTGCGACAGTATAAAATTAGTTTTTGAATAATTTACTATAGAAAAGGCAATCCCTGGGATATTTAAAATTGGCGACAGTATAAAATTAGTTTTTGAATAATTTACTATAGAAAAGTCAATCCCTGGGATATTTAAAATTTGCGACAGTATAAAATTAGTTTTTGAATAATTTACTATAGAAAAGTCAATCCCTGGCGCAATTAAAATTTGTGACAGTATAAAATTATTTTTTGAATAATTTACTATAGAAAAGTCAATCCCTGGCGCAATTAAAATTTGTGACAGTATAAAATTATTTTTTGAATAATTTACTATAGAAAAGTCAATCCCTGGCGCAATTAAAATTTGCGACAGTATAAAATTAGTTTTTGAATAATTTACTATAGAAAAGGCAATCCCTGGCGTAATTAAAATTTGCGACAGTATAAAATTAGTTTTTGAATAATTTACTATAGAAAAGTCAATCCCTGGCGTAATTAAAATTTGTGACAGTTGAAAATTATTTTTTGAATAATTTACTATAGAAAAGTCAATCCCTGGCGCACATAAAATTTGCGACAGTATAAAATTAGTTTTTGAATAATTTACTATAGAAAAGTCAATCCCTGGCGCAATTAAAATTTGCGACAGTATAAAATTAGTTTTTGAATAATTTACTATAGAAAAGGCAATCCCTGGCGTAATTAAAATTTGCGACAGTATAAAATTATTTTTTGAATAATTTACTATAGAAAAGTCAATCCCTGGCGTAATTAAAATTTGTGACAGTTGAAAATTATTTTTTGAATAATTTACTATAGAAAAGTCAATCCCTGGCGCAATTAAAATTTGTGACAGTATAAAATTATTTTTTGAATAATTTACTATAGAAAAGTCAATCCCTGGCGCAATTAAAATTTGTGACAGTTGAAAATTATTTTTTGAATAATTTACTATAGAAAAGTCAATCCCTGGCGCAATTAAAATTTGTGACAGTTGAAAATTATTTTTTGAATAATTTACTATAGAAAAGGCAATCCCTGGGATATTTAAAATTTGCGACAGTATAAAATTAGTTTTTGAATAATTTACTATAGAAAAGTCAATCCCTGGCGCAATTAAAATTTGTGACAGTATAAAATTAGTTTTTGAATAATTTACTATAGAAAAGTCAATCCCTGGCGCAATTAAAATTTGTGACAGTTGAAAATTATTTTTTGAAAAATTTACTATAGAAAAGGCAATCCCTGGCGCAATTAAAATTTGTGACAGTTGAAAATTATTTTTTGAATAATTTACTATAGAAAAGGCAATCCCTGGCGTAATTAAAATTTGCGACAGTATAAAATTAGTTTTTGAATAATTTACTATAGAAAAGTCAATCCCTGGCGCAATTAAAATTTGTGACAGTTGAAAATTATTTTTTGAATAATTTACTATAGAAAAGGCAATCCCTGGGATATTTAAAATTTGCGACAGTATAAAATTAGTTTTTGAATAATTTACTATAGAAAAGGCAATCCCTGGCGTAATTAAAATTTGCGACAGTATAAAATTAGTTTTTGAATAATTTACTATAGAAAAGTCAATCCCTGGCGTAATTAAAATTTGTGACAGTTGAAAATTATTTTTTGAATAATTTACTATAGAAAAGTCAATCCCTGGCGCACATAAAATTTGCGACAGTATAAAATTAGTTTTTGAATAATTTACTATAGAAAAGTCAATCCCTGGCGCAATTAAAATTTGCGACAGTATAAAATTAGTTTTTGAATAATTTACTATAGAAAAGGCAATCCCTGGCGTAATTAAAATTTGCGACAGTATAAAATTATTTTTTGAATAATTTACTATAGAAAAGTCAATCCCTGGCGTAATTAAAATTTGTGACAGTTGAAAATTATTTTTTGAATAATTTACTATAGAAAAGTCAATCCCTGGCGCAATTAAAATTTGTGACAGTATAAAATTATTTTTTGAATAATTTACTATAGAAAAGTCAATCCCTGGCGCAATTAAAATTTGTGACAGTTGAAAATTATTTTTTGAAAAATTTACTATAGATAAGGCAATCCCTGGCGCAATTAAAATTTGTGACAGTTGAAAATTATTTTTTGAATAATTTACTATAGAAAAGGCAATCCCTGGCGTAATTAAAATTTGTGACAGTTGAAAATTAGTTTTTGAATAATTTACTATAGAAAAGGCAATCCCTGGGATATTTAAAATTTGCGACAGTATAAAATTAGTTTTTGAATAATTTACTATAGAAAAGTCAATCCCTGGCGTAATTAAAATTTGTGACAGTTGAAAATTAGTTTTTGAATAATTTACTATAGAAAAGGCAATCCCTGGGATATTTAAAATTTGCGACAGTATAAAATTAGTTTTTGAATAATTTACTATAGAAAAGTCAATCCCTGGCGCAATTAAAATTTGTGACAGTTGAAAATTATTTTTTGAATAATTTATTTTAGAAAAGGCAATCCCTGGGATATTTAAAATTTGCGACAGTATAAAATTAGTTTTTGAATAATTTACTATAGAAAAGTCAATCCCTGGGATATTTAAAATTTGGGACAGTATAAAATTATTTTTTGAATAATTTACTATAGAAAAGTCAATCCCTGGCGCAATTAAAATTTGTGACAGTATAAAATTAGTTTTTGAATAATTTACTATAGAAAAGGCAATCCCTGGCGCAATTAAAATTTGTGACAGTTGAAAATTATTTTTTGAATAATTTACTATAGAAAAGTCAATCCCTGGCGTAATTAAAATTTGTGACAGTTGAAAATTATTTTTTGAATAATTTACTATAGAAAAGTCAATCCCTGGCGCAATTAAAATTTGCGACAGTATAAAATTAGTTTTTGAATAATTTACTATAGAAAAGTCAATCCCTGGGATATTTAAAATTTGCGACAGTATAAAATTAGTTTTTGAATAATTTACTATAGAAAAGTCAATCCCTGGCGCAATTAAAATTTGTGACAGTATAAAATTAGTTTTTGAATAATTTACTATAGAAAAGGCAATCCCTGGGATATTTAAAATTTGCGACAGTATAAAATTAGTTTTTGAATAATTTACTATAGAAAAGTCAATCCCTGGCGCAATTAAAATTTGCGACAGTATAAAATTAGTTTTTGAATAATTTACTATAGAAAAGGCAATCCCTGGCGTAATTAAAATTTGCGACAGTATAAAATTATTTTTTGAATAATTTACTATAGAAAAGTCAATCCCTGGCGTAATTAAAATTTGTGACAGTTGAAAATTATTTTTTGAATAATTTACTATAGAAAAGTCAATCCCTGGCGCAATTAAAATTTGTGACAGTATAAAATTATTTTTTGAATAATTTACTATAGAAAAGTCAATCCCTGGCGCAATTAAAATTTGTGACAGTATAAAATTATTTTTTGAATAATTTACTATAGAAAAGTCAATCCCTGGCGCAATTAAAATTTGTGACAGTTGAAAATTATTTTTTGAATAATTTACTATAGAAAAGGCAATCCCTGGGATATTTAAAATTTGCGACAGTATAAAATTAGTTTTTGAATAATTTACTATAGAAAAGTCAATCCCTGGCGCAATTAAAATTTGTGACAGTTGAAAATTATTTTTTGAATAATTTACTATAGAAAAGGCAATCCCTGGGATATTTAAAATTTGCGACAGTATAAAATTAGTTTTTGAATAATTTACTATAGAAAAGGCAATCCCTGGCGTAATTAAAATTTGCGACAGTATAAAATTAGTTTTTGAATAATTTACTATAGAAAAGTCAATCCCTGGCGTAATTAAAATTTGTGACAGTTGAAAATTATTTTTTGAATAATTTACTATAGAAAAGTCAATCCCTGGCGCACATAAAATTTGCGACAGTATAAAATTAGTTTTTGAATAATTTACTATAGAAAAGTCAATCCCTGGCGCAATTAAAATTTGCGACAGTATAAAATTAGTTTTTGAATAATTTACTATAGAAAAGGCAATCCCTGGCGTAATTAAAATTTGCGACAGTATAAAATTATTTTTTGAATAATTTACTATAGAAAAGTCAATCCCTGGCGTAATTAAAATTTGTGACAGTTGAAAATTATTTTTTGAATAATTTACTATAGAAAAGTCAATCCCTGGCGCAATTAAAATTTGTGACAGTATAAAATTATTTTTTGAATAATTTACTATAGAAAAGTCAATCCCTGGCGCAATTAAAATTTGTGACAGTTGAAAATTATTTTTTGAAAAATTTACTATAGAAAAGGCAATCCCTGGCGCAATTAAAATTTGTGACAGTTGAAAATTATTTTTTGAATAATTTACTATAGAAAAGGCAATCCCTGGCGTAATTAAAATTTGTGACAGTTGAAAATTAGTTTTTGAATAATTTACTATAGAAAAGGCAATCCCTGGGATATTTAAAATTTGCGACAGTATAAAATTAGTTTTTGAATAATTTACTATAGAAAAGTCAATCCCTGGCGTAATTAAAATTTGTGACAGTTGAAAATTAGTTTTTGAATAATTTACTATAGAAAAGGCAATCCCTGGGATATTTAAAATTTGCGACAGTATAAAATTAGTTTTTGAATAATTTACTATAGAAAAGTCAATCCCTGGCGCAATTAAAATTTGTGACAGTTGAAAATTATTTTTTGAATAATTTACTATAGAAAAGGCAATCCCTGGGATATTTAAAATTTGCGACAGTATAAAATTAGTTTTTGAATAATTTACTATAGAAAAGTCAATCCCTGGGATATTTAAAATTTGCGACAGTATAAAATTATTTTTTGAATAATTTACTATAGAAAAGTCAATCCCTGGCGCAATTAAAATTTGTGACAGTATAAAATTAGTTTTTGAATAATTTACTATAGAAAAGGCAATCCCTGGCGCAATTAAAATTTGTGACAGTTGAAAATTATTTTTTGAATAATTTACTATAGAAAAGTCAATCCCTGGCGTAATTAAAATTTGTGACAGTTGAAAATTATTTTTTGAATAATTTACTATAGAAAAGTCAATCCCTGGCGCAATTAAAATTTGCGACAGTATAAAATTAGTTTTTGAATAATTTACTATAGAAAAGTCAATCCCTGGGATATTTAAAATTTGCGACAGTATAAAATTAGTTTTTGAATAATTTACTATAGAAAAGTCAATCCCTGGCGCAATTAAAATTTGTGACAGTATAAAATTAGTTTTTGAATAATTTACTATAGAAAAGGCAATCCCTGGGATATTTAAAATTTGCGACAGTATAAAATTAGTTTTTGAATAATTTACTATAGAAAAGTCAATCCCTGGCGCAATTAAAATTTGCGACAGTATAAAATTAGTTTTTGAATAATTTACTATAGAAAAGGCAATCCCTGGCGTAATTAAAATTTGCGACAGTATAAAATTATTTTTTGAATAATTTACTATAGAAAAGTCAATCCCTGGCGTAATTAAAATTTGTGACAGTTGAAAATTATTTTTTGAATAATTTACTATAGAAAAGTCAATCCCTGGCGCAATTAAAATTTGCGACAGTATAAAATTAGTTTTTGAATAATTTACTATATAAAAGGCAATCCCTGGCGTAATTAAAATTTGCGACAGTATAAAATTATTTTTTGAATAATTTACTATAGAAAAGTCAATCCCTGGCGTAATTAAAATTTGTGACAGTTGAAAATTATTTTTTGAATAATTTACTATAGAAAAGTCAATCCCTGGCGCAATTAAAATTTGTGACAGTATAAAATTATTTTTTGAATAATTTACTATAGAAAAGTCAATCCCTGGCGCAATTAAAATTTGTGACAGTTGAAAATTATTTTTTGAAAAATTTACTATAGAAAAGGCAATCCCTGGCGCAATTAAAATTTGTGACAGTTGAAAATTATTTTTTGAATAATTTACTATAGAAAAGGCAATCCCTGGCGTAATTAAAATTTGCGACAGTATAAAATTAGTTTTTGAATAATTTACTATAGAAAAGTCAATCCCTGGCGCAATTAAAATTTGTGACAGTTGAAAATTATTTTTTGAATAATTTACTATAGAAAAGGCAATCCCTGGGATATTTAAAATTTGTGACAGTTGAAAATTATTTTTTGAATAATTTACTATAGAAAAGGCAATCCCTGGCGTAATTAAAATTTGCGACAGTATAAAATTAGTTTTTGAATAATTTACTATAGAAAAGTCAATCCCTGGCGTAATTAAAATTTGTGACAGTTGAAAATTATTTTTTGAATAATTTACTATAGAAAAGTCAATCCCTGGCGTAATTAAAATTTGCGACAGTATAAAATTAGTTTTTGAATAATTTACTATAGAAAAGTCAATCCCTGGCGCAATTAAAATTTGTGACAGTATAAAATTAGTTTTTGAATAATTTACTATAGAAAAGTCAATCCCTGGCGCAATTAAAATTTGTGACAGTTGAAAATTATTTTTTGAAAAATTTACTATAGAAAAGGCAATCCCTGGCGCAATTAAAATTTGTGACAGTTGAAAATTATTTTTTGAATAATTTACTATAGAAAAGGCAATCCCTGGCGTAATTAAAATTTGCGACAGTATAAAATTAGTTTTTGAATAATTTACTATAGAAAAGTCAATCCCTGGCGCAATTAAAATTTGTGACAGTTGAAAATTATTTTTTGAATAATTTACTATAGAAAAGGCAATCCCTGGGATATTTAAAATTTGTGACAGTTGAAAATTATTTTTTGAATAATTTACTATAGAAAAGGCAATCCCTGGCGTAATTAAAATTTGCGACAGTATAAAATTAGTTTTTGAATAATTTACTATAGAAAAGTCAATCCCTGGCGTAATTAAAATTTGTGACAGTTGAAAATTATTTTTTGAATAATTTACTATAGAAAAGTCAATCCCTGGCGCACATAAAATTTGCGACAGTATAAAATTAGTTTTTGAATAATTTACTATAGAAAAGTCAATCCCTGGCGCAATTAAAATTTGCGACAGTATAAAATTAGTTTTTGAATAATTTACTATAGAAAAGGCAATCCCTGGCGTAATTAAAATTTGCGACAGTATAAAATTATTTTTTGAATAATTTACTATAGAAAAGTCAATCCCTGGCGTAATTAAAATTTGTGACAGTTGAAAATTATTTTTTGAATAATTTACTATAGAAAAGTCAATCCCTGGCGCAATTAAAATTTGTGACAGTATAAAATTATTTTTTGAATAATTTACTATAGAAAAGTCAATCCCTGGCGCAATTAAAATTTGTGACAGTTGAAAATAATTTTTTGAATAATTTACTATAGAAAAGGCAATCCCTGGGATATTTAAAATTTGCGACAGTATAAAATTAGTTTTTGAATAATTTACTATAGAAAAGGCAATCCCTGGCGCAATTAAAATTTGTGACAGTTGAAAATTATTTTTTGAATAATTTACTATAGAAAAGGCAATCCCTGGCGTAATTAAAATTTGCGACAGTATAAAATTAGTTTTTGAATAATTTACTATAGAAAAGTCAATCCCTGGCGCAATTAAAATTTGTGACAGTTGAAAATTATTTTTTGAATAATTTACTATAGAAAAGTCAATCCCTGGCGCAATTAAAATTTGCGACAGTATAAAATTATTTTTTGAATAATTTACTATAGAAAAGTCAATCCCTGGCGTAATTAAAATTTGTGACAGTTGAAAATTATTTTTTGAATAATTTACTATAGAAAAGGCAATCCCTGGGATATTTAAAATTTGCGACAGTATAAAATTAGTTTTTGAATAATTTACTATAGAAAAGTCAATCCCTGGCGTAATTAAAATTTGCGACAGTATAAAATTATTTTTTGAATAATTTACTATAGAAAAGTCAATCCCTGGCGTAATTAAAATTTGCGACAGTATAAAATTAGTTTTTGAATAATTTACTATAGAAAAGGCAATCCCTGGCGTAATTAAAATTTGCGACAGTATAAAATTATTTTTTGAATAATTTACTATAGAAAAGTCAATCCCTGGCGTAATTAAAATTTGTGACAGTTGAAAATTATTTTTTGAATAATTTACTATAGAAAAGTCAATCCCTGGCGCAATTAAAATTTGTGACAGTATAAAATTATTTTTTGAATAATTTACTATAGAAAAGTCAATCCCTGGCGCAATTAAAATTTGTGACAGTTGAAAATTATTTTTTGAATAATTTACTATAGAAAAGGCAATCCCTGGGATATTTAAAATTTGCGACAGTATAAAATTAGTTTTTGAATAATTTACTATAGAAAAGTCAATCCCTGGCGCACATAAAATTTTCGACAGTATAAAATTAGTTTTTGAATAATTTACTATAGAAAAGGCAATCCCTGGCGTAATTAAAATTTGTGACAGTTGAAAATTAGTTTTTGAATAATTTACTATAGAAAAGGCAATCCCTGGGATATTTAAAATTTGCGACAGTATAAAATTAGTTTTTGAATAATTTACTATAGAAAAGTCAATCCCTGGCGCAATTAAAATTTGTGACAGTTGAAAATTATTTTTTGAATAATTTACTATAGAAAAGGCAATCCCTGGGATATTTAAAATTTGCGACAGTATAAAATTAGTTTTTGAATAATTTACTATAGAAAAGTCAATCCCTGGCGTAATTAAAATTTGTGACAGTTGAAAATTATTTTTTGAATAATTTACTATAGAAAAGTCAATCCCTGGCGCACATAAAATTTGCGACAGTATAAAATTAGTTTTTGAATAATTTACTATAGAAAAGTCAATCCCTGGCGTAATTAAAATTTGCGACAGTATAAAATTAGTTTTTGAATAATTTACTATAGAAAAGTCAATCCCTGGCGCAATTAAAATTTGTGACAGTAAAAAATTAGTTTTTGAATAATTTACTATAGAAAAGTCAATCCCTGGCGCAATTAAAATTTGTGACAGTTGAAAATTATTTTTTGAATAATTTACTATAGAAAAGGCAATCCCTGGCGTAATTAAAATTTGTGACAGTATAAAATTAGTTTTTGAATAATTTACTATAGAAAAGTCGATCCCTGGCGTAATTAAAATTTGTGACAGTTGAAAATTATTTTTTGAATAATTTACTATAGAAAAGTCAATCCCTGGCGTAATTAAAATTTGCGACAGTTGAAAATTATTTTTTGAATAATTTACTATAGAAAAGTCAATCCCTGGCGTAATTAAAATTTGTGACAGTTGAAAATTATTTTTTGAATAATTTACTATAGAAAAGTCAATCCCTGGCGTAATTAAAATTTGCGACAGTATAAAATTATTTTTTGAATAATTTACTATAGAAAGGTCAATCCCTGGCGCAATTAAAATTTGTGACAGTATAAAATTATTTTTTGAATAATTTACTATAGAAAAGTCAATCCCTGGCGCAATTAAAATTTGTGACAGTTGAAAATTATTTTTTGAATAATTTACTATAGAAAAGTCAATCCCTGGCGCACATAAAATTTGCGACAGTATAAAATTAGTTTTTGAATAATTTACTATAGAAAAGTCAATCCCTGGCGTAATTAAAATTTGCGACAGTATAAAATTAGTTTTTGAATAATTTACTATAGAAAAGTCAATCCCTGGCGCAATTAAAATTTGTGACAGTTGAAAATTATTTTTTGAAAAATTTACTATAGAAAAGGCAATCCCTGGCGCAATTAAAATTTGTGACAGTTGAAAATTATTTTTTGAATAATTTACTATAGAAAAGGCAATCCCTGGCGTAATTAAAATTTGTGACAGTTGAAAATTAGTTTTTGAATAATTTACTATAGAAAAGGCAATCCCTGGGATATTTAAAATTTGCGACAGTATAAAATTAGTTTTTGAATAATTTACTATAGAAAAGTCAATCCCTGGCGTAATTAAAATTTGTGACAGTTGAAAATTAGTTTTTGAATAATTTACTATAGAAAAGGCAATCCCTGGGATATTTAAAATTTGCGACAGTATAAAATTAGTTTTTGAATAATTTACTATAGAAAAGTCAATCCCTGGCGCAATTAAAATTTGTGACAGTTGAAAATTATTTTTTGAATAATTTACTATAGAAAAGGCAATCCCTGGGATATTTAAAATTTGCGACAGTATAAAATTAGTTTTTGAATAATTTACTATAGAAAAGTCAATCCCTGGGATATTTAAAATTTGCGACAGTATAAAATTATTTTTTGAATAATTTACTATTGAAAAGTCAATCCCTGGCGCAATTAAAATTTGTGACAGTATAAAATTAGTTTTTGAATAATTTACTATAGAAAAGGCAATCCCTGGCGCAATTAAAATTTGTGACAGTTGAAAATTATTTTTTGAATAATTTACTATAGAAAAGTCAATCCCTGGCGTAATTAAAATTTGTGACAGTTGAAAATTATTTTTTGAATAATTTACTATAGAAAAGTCAATCCCTGGCGCAATTAAAATTTGCGACAGTATAAAATTAGTTTTTGAATAATTTACTATAGAAAAGTCAATCCCTGGGATATTTAAAATTTGCGACAGTATAAAATTAGTTTTTGAATAATTTACTATAGAAAAGTCAATCCCTGGCGCAATTAAAATTTGTGACAGTATAAAATTAGTTTTTGAATAATTTACTATAGAAAAGGCAATCCCTGGGATATTTAAAATTTGCGACAGTATAAAATTAGTTTTTGAATAATTTACTATAGAAAAGTCAATCCCTGGCGCAATTAAAATTTGCGACAGTATAAAATTAGTTTTTGAATAATTTACTATAGAAAAGGCAATCCCTGGCGTAATTAAAATTTGCGACAGTATAAAATTATTTTTTGAATAATTTACTATAGAAAAGTCAATCCCTGGCGTAATTAAAATTTGTGACAGTTGAAAATTATTTTTTGAATAATTTACTATAGAAAAGTCAATCCCTGGCGCAATTAAAATTTGTGACAGTATAAAATTATTTTTTGAATAATTTACTATAGAAAAGTCAATCCCTGGCGCAATTAAAATTTGTGACAGTATAAAATTATTTTTTGAATAATTTACTATAGAAAAGTCAATCCCTGGCGCAATTAAAATTTGTGACAGTTGAAAATTATTTTTTGAATAATTTACTATAGAAAAGGCAATCCCTGGGATATTTAAAATTTGCGACAGTATAAAATTAGTTTTTGAATAATTTACTATAGAAAAGTCAATCCCTGGCGCAATTAAAATTTGTGACAGTATAAAATTAGTTTTTGAATAATTTACTATAGAAAAGTCAATTCCTGGCGCAATTAAAATTTGTGACAGTTGAAAATTATTTTTTGAAAAATTTACTATAGAAAAGGCAATCCCTGGCGCAATTAAAATTTGTGACAGTTGAAAATTATTTTTTGAATAATTTACTATAGAAAAGGCAATCCCTGGCGTAATTAAAATTTGCGACAGTATAAAATTAGTTTTTGAATAATTTACTATAGAAAAGTCAATCCCTGGCGCAATTAAAATTTGTGACAGTTGAAAATTATTTTTTGAATAATTTACTATAGAAAAGGCAATCCCTGGGATATTTAAAATTTGCGACAGTATAAAATTAGTTTTTGAATAATTTACTATAGAAAAGGCAATCCCTGGCGTAATTAAAATTTGCGACAGTATAAAATTAGTTTTTGAATAATTTACTATAGAAAAGTCAATCCCTGGCGTAATTAAAATTTGTGACAGTTGAAAATTATTTTTTGAATAATTTACTATAGAAAAGTCAATCCCTGGCGCACATAAAATTTGCGACAGTATAAAATTAGTTTTTGAATAATTTACTATAGAAAAGTCAATCCCTGGCGCAATTAAAATTTGCGACAGTATAAAATTAGTTTTTGAATAATTTACTATATAAAAGGCAATCCCTGGCGTAATTAAAATTTGCGACAGTATAAAATTATTTTTTGAATAATTTACTATAGAAAAGTCAATCCCTGGCGTAATTAAAATTTGTGACAGTTGAAAATTATTTTTTGAATAATTTACTATAGAAAAGTCAATCCCTGGCGCAATTAAAATTTGTGACAGTATAAAATTATTTTTTGAATAATTTACTATAGAAAAGTCAATCCCTGGCGCAATTAAAATTTGTGACAGTTGAAAATTATTTTTTGAAAAATTTACTATAGAAAAGGCAATCCCTGGCGCAATTAAAATTTGTGACAGTTGAAAATTATTTTTTGAATAATTTACTATAGAAAAGGCAATCCCTGGCGTAATTAAAATTTGCGACAGTATAAAATTAGTTTTTGAATAATTTACTATAGAAAAGTCAATCCCTGGCGCAATTAAAATTTGTGACAGTTGAAAATTATTTTTTGAATAATTTACTATAGAAAAGGCAATCCCTGGGATATTTAAAATTTGTGACAGTTGAAAATTATTTTTTGAATAATTTACTATAGAAAAGGCAATCCCTGGCGTAATTAAAATTTGCGACAGTATAAAATTAGTTTTTGAATAATTTACTATAGAAAAGTCAATCCCTGGCGTAATTAAAATTTGTGACAGTTGAAAATTATTTTTTGAATAATTTACTATAGAAAAGTCAATCCCTGGCGTAATTAAAATTTGCGACAGTATAAAATTAGTTTTTGAATAATTTACTATAGAAAAGTCAATCCCTGGCGCAATTAAAATTTGTGACAGTATAAAATTAGTTTTTGAATAATTTACTATAGAAAAGTCAATCCCTGGCGCAATTAAAATTTGTGACAGTTGAAAATTATTTTTTGAAAAATTTACTATAGAAAAGGCAATCCCTGGCGCAATTAAAATTTGTGACAGTTGAAAATTATTTTTTGAATAATTTACTATAGAAAAGGCAATCCCTGGCGTAATTAAAATTTGCGACAGTATAAAATTAGTTTTTGAATAATTTACTATAGAAAAGTCAATCCCTGGCGCAATTAAAATTTGTGACAGTTGAAAATTATTTTTTGAATAATTTACTATAGAAAAGGCAATCCCTGGGATATTTAAAATTTGTGACAGTTGAAAATTATTTTTTGAATAATTTACTATAGAAAAGGCAATCCCTGGCGTAATTAAAATTTGCGACAGTATAAAATTAGTTTTTGAATAATTTACTATAGAAAAGTCAATCCCTGGCGTAATTAAAATTTGTGACAGTTGAAAATTATTTTTTGAATAATTTACTATAGAAAAGTCAATCCCTGGCGCACATAAAATTTGCGACAGTATAAAATTAGTTTTTGAATAATTTACTATAGAAAAGTCAATCCCTGGCGCAATTAAAATTTGCGACAGTATAAAATTAGTTTTTGAATAATTTACTATAGAAAAGGCAATCCCTGGCGTAATTAAAATTTGCGACAGTATAAAATTATTTTTTGAATAATTTACTATAGAAAAGTCAATCCCTGGCGTAATTAAAATTTGTGACAGTTGAAAATTATTTTTTGAATAATTTACTATAGAAAAGTCAATCCCTGGCGCAATTAAAATTTGTGACAGTATAAAATTATTTTTTGAATAATTTACTATAGAAAAGTCAATCCCTGGCGCAATTAAAATTTGTGACAGTTGAAAATAATTTTTTGAATAATTTACTATAGAAAAGGCAATCCCTGGGATATTTAAAATTTGCGACAGTATAAAATTAGTTTTTGAATAATTTACTATAGAAAAGGCAATCCCTGGCGCAATTAAAATTTGTGACAGTTGAAAATTATTTTTTGAATAATTTACTATAGAAAAGGCAATCCCTGGCGTAATTAAAATTTGCGACAGTATAAAATTAGTTTTTGAATAATTTACTATAGAAAAGTCAATCCCTGGCGCAATTAAAATTTGTGACAGTTGAAAATTATTTTTTGAATAATTTACTATAGAAAAGTCAATCCCTGGCGCAATTAAAATTTGCGACAGTATAAAATTATTTTTTGAATAATTTACTATAGAAAAGTCAATCCCTGGCGTAATTAAAATTTGTGACAGTTGAAAATTATTTTTTGAATAATTTACTATAGAAAAGGCAATCCCTGGGATATTTAAAATTTGCGACAGTATAAAATTAGTTTTTGAATAATTTACTATAGAAAAGTCAATCCCTGGCGTAATTAAAATTTGCGACAGTATAAAATTATTTTTTGAATAATTTACTATAGAAAAGTCAATCCCTGGCGTAATTAAAATTTGCGACAGTATAAAATTAGTTTTTGAATAATTTACTATAGAAAAGGCAATCCCTGGCGTAATTAAAATTTGCGACAGTATAAAATTATTTTTTGAATAATTTACTATAGAAAAGTCAATCCCTGGCGTAATTAAAATTTGTGACAGTTGAAAATTATTTTTTGAATAATTTACTATAGAAAAGTCAATCCCTGGCGCAATTAAAATTTGTGACAGTATAAAATTATTTTTTGAATAATTTACTATAGAAAAGTCAATCCCTGGCGCAATTAAAATTTGTGACAGTTGAAAATTATTTTTTGAATAATTTACTATAGAAAAGGCAATCCCTGGGATATTTAAAATTTGCGACAGTATAAAATTAGTTTTTGAATAATTTACTATAGAAAAGTCAATCCCTGGCGCACATAAAATTTTCGACAGTATAAAATTAGTTTTTGAATAATTTACTATAGAAAAGGCAATCCCTGGCGTAATTAAAATTTGTGACAGTTGAAAATTAGTTTTTGAATAATTTACTATAGAAAAGGCAATCCCTGGGATATTTAAAATTTGCGACAGTATAAAATTAGTTTTTGAATAATTTACTATAGAAAAGTCAATCCCTGGCGCAATTAAAATTTGTGACAGTTGAAAATTATTTTTTGAATAATTTACTATAGAAAAGGCAATCCCTGGGATATTTAAAATTTGCGACAGTATAAAATTAGTTTTTGAATAATTTACTATAGAAAAGTCAATCCCTGGCGTAATTAAAATTTGTGACAGTTGAAAATTATTTTTTGAATAATTTACTATAGAAAAGTCAATCCCTGGCGCACATAAAATTTGCGACAGTATAAAATTAGTTTTTGAATAATTTACTATAGAAAAGTCAATCCCTGGCGTAATTAAAATTTGCGACAGTATAAAATTAGTTTTTGAATAATTTACTATAGAAAAGTCAATCCCTGGCGCAATTAAAATTTGTGACAGTAAAAAATTAGTTTTTGAATAATTTACTATAGAAAAGTCAATCCCTGGCGCAATTAAAATTTGTGACAGTTGAAAATTATTTTTTGAATAATTTACTATAGAAAAGGCAATCCCTGGCGTAATTAAAATTTGTGACAGTATAAAATTAGTTTTTGAATAATTTACTATAGAAAAGTCAATCCCTGGCGTAATTAAAATTTGTGACAGTTGAAAATTATTTTTTGAATAATTTACTATAGAAAAGTCAATCCCTGGCGTAATTAAAATTTGCGACAGTTGAAAATTATTTTTTGAATAATTTACTATAGAAAAGTCAATCCCTGGCGTAATTAAAATTTGTGACAGTTGAAAATTATTTTTTGAATAATTTACTATAGAAAAGTCAATCCCTGGCGTAATTAAAATTTGCGACAGTATAAAATTATTTTTTGAATAATTTACTATAGAAAGGTCAATCCCTGGCGCAATTAAAATTTGTGACAGTATAAAATTATTTTTTGAATAATTTACTATAGAAAAGTCAATCCCTGGCGCAATTAAAATTTGTGACAGTTGAAAATTATTTTTTGAATAATTTACTATAGAAAAGTCAATCCCTGGCGCACATAAAATTTGCGACAGTATAAAATTAGTTTTTGAATAATTTACTATAGAAAAGTCAATCCCTGGCGTAATTAAAATTTGCGACAGTATAAAATTAGTTTTTGAATAATTTACTATAGAAAAGTCAATCCCTGGCGCAATTAAAATTTGTGACAGTAAAAAATTAGTTTTTGAATAATTTACTATAGAAAAGTCAATCCCTGGCGCAATTAAAATTTGTGACAGTTGAAAATTAGTTTTTGAATAATTTACTATAGAAAAGGCAATCCCTGGGATATTTAAAATTTGTGACAGTATAAAATTATTTTTTGAATAATTTACTATAGAAAAGTCAATCCCTGGCGCAATTAAAATTTGTGACAGTTGAAAATTATTTTTTGAATAATTTACTATAGAAAAGTCAATCCCTGGCGTAATTAAAATTTGTGACAGTTGAAAATTATTTTTTGAATAATTTACTATAGAAAAGTCAATCCCTGGCGTAATTAAAATTTGTGACAGTTGAAAATTATTTTTTGAATAATTTACTATAGAAAAGTCAATCCCTGGCGTAATTAAAATTTGCGACAGTATAAAATTATTTTTTGAATAATTTACTATAGAAAAGTCAATCCCTGGCGCAATTAAAATTTGTGACAGTATAAAATTATTTTTTGAATAATTTACTATAGAAAAGTCAATCCCTGGCGCAATTAAAATTTGTGACAGTTGAAAATTATTTTTTGAATAATTTACTATAGAAAAGGCAATCCCTGGGATATTTAAAATTTGCGACAGTATAAAATTAGTTTTTGAATACTTTACTATAGAAAAGTCAATCCCTGGCGTAATTAAAATTTGCGACAGTATAAAATTATTTTTTGAATAATTTACTATAGAAAAGTCAATCCCTGGCGTAATTAAAATTTGCGACAGTATAAAATTAGTTTTTGAATAATTTACTATAGAAAAGGCAATCCCTGGCGTAATTAAAATTTGCGACAGTATAAAATTATTTTTTGAATAATTTACTATAGAAAAGTCAATCCCTGGCGTAATTAAAATTTGTGACAGTTGAAAATTATTTTTTGAATAATTTACTATAGAAAAGTCAATCCCTGGCGCAATTAAAATTTGTGACAGTATAAAATTATTTTTTGAATAATTTACTATAGAAAAGTCAATCCCTGGCGCAATTAAAATTTGTGACAGTTGAAAATTATTTTTTGAATAATTTACTATAGAAAAGGCAATCCCTGGGATATTTAAAATTTGCGGCAGTATAAAATTAGTTTTTGAATAATTTACTATAGAAAAGTCAATCCCTGGCGCACATAAAATTTGCGACAGTATAAAATTAGTTTTTGAATAATTTACTATAGAAAAGGCAATCCCTGGCGTAATTAAAATTTGTGACAGTTGAAAATTAGTTTTTGAATAATTTACTATAGAAAAGGCAATCCCTGGGATATTTAAAATTTGCGACAGTATAAAATTAGTTTTTGAATAATTTACTATAGAAAAGTCAATCCCTGGCGCAATTAAAATTTGTGACAGTTGAAAATTATTTTTTGAATAATTTACTATAGAAAAGGCAATCCCTGGGATATTTAAAATTTGCGACAGTATAAAATTAGTTTTTGAATAATTTACTATAGAAAAGTCAATCCCTGGCGTAATTAAAATTTGTGACAGTTGAAAATTATTTTTTGAATAATTTACTATAGAAAAGTCAATCCCTGGCGCACATAAAATTTGCGACAGTATAAAATTAGTTTTTGAATAATTTACTATAGAAAAGTCAATCCCTGGCGTAATTAAAATTTGCGACAGTATAAAATTAGTTTTTGAATAATTTACTATAGAAAAGTCAATCCCTGGCGCAATTAAAATTTGTGACAGTAAAAAATTAGTTTTTGAATAATTTACTATAGAAAAGTCAATCCCTGGCGCAATTAAAATTTGTGACAGTTGAAAATTATTTTTTGAATAATTTACTATAGAAAAGGCAATCCCTGGCGTAATTAAAATTTGTGACAGTATAAAATTAGTTTTTGAATAATTTACTATAGAAAAGGCAATCCCTGGCGCAATTAAAATTTGTGACAGTATAAAATTATTTTTTGAATAATTTACTATAGAAAAGTCAATCCCTGGCGTAATTAAAATTTGTGACAGTTGAAAATTATTTTTTGAATAATTTACTATAGAAAAGTCAATCCCTGGCGTAATTAAAATTTGTGACAGTTGAAAATTATTTTTTGAATAATTTACTATAGAAAAGGCAATCCCTGGGATATTTAAAATTTGCGACAGTATAAAATTATTTTTTGAATAATTTACTATAGAAAAGTCAATCCCTGGCGCACATAAAATTTGCGACAGTATAAAATTAGTTTTTGAATAATTTACTATAGAAAAGTCAATCCCTGGCGCAATTAAAATTTGCGACAGTATAAAATTATTTTTTGAATAATTTACTATAGAAAAGTCAATCCCTGGCGCAATTAAAATTTGCGACAGTATAAAATTATTTTTTGAATAATTTACTATAGAAAAGGCAATCCCTGGGATATTTAAAATTTGCGACAGTTGAAAATTATTTTTTGAATAATTTACTATAGAAAAGGCAATCCCTGGGATATTTAAAATTTGCGACAGTATAAAATTATTTTTTGAATAATTTACTATAGAAAAGTCAATCCCTGGCGCACATAAAATTTGCGACAGTATAAAATTAGTTTTTGAATAATTTACTATAGAAAAGTCAATCCCTGGCGCAATTAAAATTTGTGACAGTATAAAATTAGTTTTTGAATAATTTACTATAGAAAAGGCAATCCCTGGGATATTTAAAATTTGCGACAGTATAAAATTAGTTTTTGAATAATTTACTATAGAAAAGTCAATCCCTGGCGCAATTAAAATTTGTGACAGTTGAAAATTATTTTTTGAATAATTTACTATAGAAAAGGCAATCCCTGGGATATTTAAAATTTGCGACAGTATAAAATTAGTTTTTGAATAATTTACTATAGAAAAGTCAATCCCTGGCGCAATTAAAATTTGTGACAGTATAAAATTAGTTTTTGAATAATTTACTATAGAAAAGGCAATCCCTGGCGTAATTAAAATTTGCGACAGTATAAAATTATTTTTTGAATAATTTACTATAGAAAAGGCAATCCCTGGGATATTTAAAATTTGCGACAGTATAAAATTAGTTTTTGAATAATTTACTATAAAAAAGTCAATCCCTGGCGCAATTAAAATTTGTGACAGCATAAAATTAGTTTTTGAATAATTTACTATAGAAAAGGCAATCCCTGGCGTAATTAAAATTTGCGACAGTATAAAATTAGTTTTTGAATAATTTACTATAGAAAAGTCAATCCCTGGCGCAATTAAAATTTGTGACAGTATAAAATTAGTTTTTGAATAATTTACTATAGAAAAGTCAATCCCTGGCGCAATTAAAATTTGTGACAGTATAAAATTAGTTTTTGAATAATTTACTATAGAAAAGTCAATCCCTGGCGCAATTAAAATTTGTGACAGTTGAAAATTATTTTTTGAATAATTTACTATAGAAAAGGCAATCCCTGGGATATTTAAAATTTGCGACAGTTCAAAATTATTTTTTGAATAATTTACTATAGAAAAGGCAATCCCTGGGATATTTAAAATTTGCGACAGTATAAAATTATTTTTTGAATAATTTACTATAGAAAAGTCAATCCCTGGCGCACATAAAATTTGCGACAGTATAAAATTAGTTTTTGAATAATTTACTATAGAAAAGTCAATCCCTGGCGCAATTAAAATTTGCGACAGTATAAAATTATTTTTTGAATAATTTACTATAGAAAAGTCAATCCCTGGCGCAATTAAAATTTGTGACAGTTGAAAATTATTTTTTGAATAATTTACTATAGAAAAGTCAATCCCTGGCGTAATTAAAATTTGCGACAGTATAAAATTAGTTTTTGAATAATTTACTATAGAAAAGTCAATCCCTGGCGTAATTAAAATTTGTGACAGTTGAAAATTATTTTTTGAATAATTTACTATAGAAAAGTCAATCCCTGGCGCACATAAAATTTGCGACAGTATAAAATTAGTTTTTGAATAATTTACTATAGAAAAGTCAATCCCTGGCGCACATAAAATTTGCGACAGTATAAAATTAGTTTTTGAATAATTTACTATAGAAAAGTCAATCCCTGGCGTAATTAAAATTTGTGACAGTTGAAAATTATTTTTTGAATAATTTACTATAGAAAAGTCAATCCCTGGCGCACATAAAATTTGCGACAGTATAAAATTATTTTTTGAATAATTTACTATAGAAAAGTCAATCCCTGGCGCAATTAAAATTTGTGACAGTTGAAAATTATTTTTTGAATAATTTACTATAGAAAAGTCAATCCCTGGCGTAATTAAAATTTGTGACAGTTGAAAATTATTTTTTGAATAATTTACTATAGAAAAGTCAATCCCTGGCGCACATAAAATTTGCGACAGTATAAAATTAGTTTTTGAATAATTTACTATAGAAAAGTCAATCCCTGGCGCAATTAAAATTTGTGACAGTTGAAAATTATTTTTTGAATAATTTACTATAGAAAAGGCAATCCCTAGGATATTTAAAATTTGCGACAGTTGAAAATTATTTTTTGAATAATTTACTATAGAAAAGGCAATCCCTGGGATATTTAAAATTTGCGACAGTATAAAATTATTTTTTGAATAATTTACTATAGAAAAGTCAATCCCTGGCGCACATAAAATTTGCGACAGTATAAAATTAGTTTTTGAATAATTTACTATAGAAAAGTCAATCCCTGGCGCAATTAAAATTTGTGACAGTATAAAATTAGTTTTTGAATAATTTACTATAGAAAAGGCAATCCCTGGGATATTTAAAATTTGCGACAGTATAAAATTAGTTTTTGAATAATTTACTATAGAAAAGTCAATCCCTGGCGCAATTAAAATTTGTGACAGTTGAAAATTATTTTTTGAATAATTTACTATAGAAAAGGCAATCCCTGGGATATTTAAAATTTGCGACAGTATAAAATTAGTTTTTGAATAATTTACTATAGAAAAGTCAATCCCTGGCGCAATTAAAATTTGTGACAGTATAAAATTAGTTTTTGAATAATTTACTATAGAAAAGGCAATCCCTGGCGTAATTAAAATTTGCGACAGTATAAAATTATTTTTTGAATAATTTACTATAGAAAAGGCAATCCCTGGGATATTTAAAATTTGCGACAGTATAAAATTAGTTTTTGAATAATTTACTATAGAAAAGTCAATCCCTGGGATATTTAAAATTTGCGACAGTATAAAATTAGTTTTTGAATAATTTACTATAGAAAAGGCAATCCCTGGCGTAATTAAAATTTGCGACAGTATAAAATTAGTTTTTGAATAATTTACTATAGAAAAGTCAATCCCTGGCGCAATTAAAATTTGTGACAGTATAAAATTAGTTTTTGAATAATTTACTATAGAAAAGTCAATCCCTGGCGCAATTAAAATTTGTGACAGTATAAAATTAGTTTTTGAATAATTTACTATAGAAAAGTCAATCCCTGGCGCAATTAAAATTTGTGACAGTTGAAAATTATTTTTTGAATAATTTACTATAGAAAAGGCAATCCCTGGCGTAATTAAAATTTGTGACAGTTGAAAATTATTTTTTGAATAATTTACTATAGAAAAGTCAATCCCTGGGATATTTAAAATTTGCGACAGTATAAAATTAGTTTTTGAATAATTTACTATAGAAAAGTCAATCCCTGGCGCAATTAAAATTTGTGACAGTATAAAATTAGTTTTTGAATAATTTACTATAGAAAAGGCAATCCCTGGCGCAATTAAAATTTGCGACAGTATAAAATTATTTTTTGAATAATTTACTATAGAAAAGTCAATCCCTGGCGTAATTAAAATTTGTGACAGTTGAAAATTATTTTTTGAATAATTTACTATAGAAAAGTCAATCCCTGGCGCAATTAAAATTTGTGACAGTATAAAATTAGTTTTTGAATAATTTACTATAGAAAAGGCAATCCCTGGCGTAATTAAAATTTGCGACAGTATAAAATTATTTTTTGAATAATTTACTATAGAAAAGTCAATCCCTGGCGTAATTAAAATTTGTGACAGTTGAAAATTAGTTTTTGAATAATTTACTATAGAAAAGGCAATCCCTGGCGCAATTAAAATTTGTGACAGTATAAAATTAGTTTTTGAATAATTTACTATAGAAAAGTCAATCCCTGGCGTAATTAAAATTTGTGACAGTTGAAAATTATTTTTTGAATAATTTACTATAGAAAAGTCAATCCCTGGCGCAATTAAAATTTGTGACAGTATAAAATTAGTTTTTGAATAATTTACTATAGAAAAGTCAATCCCTGGCGCAATTAAAATTTGCGACAGTATAAAATTAGTTTTTGAATAATTTACTATAGAAAAGTCAATCCCTGGCGTAATTAAAATTTGTGACAGTTGAAAATTAGTTTTTGAATAATTTACTATAGAAAAGTCAATCCCTGGCGCAATTAAAATTTGTGACAGTTGAAAATTATTTTTTGAATAATTTACTATAGAAAAGGCAATCCCTGGCGTAATTAAAATTTGTGACAGTTGAAAATTATTTTTTGAATAATTTACTATAGAAAAGTCAATCCCTGGGATATTTAAAATTTGCGACAGTATAAAATTAGTTTTTGAATAATTTACTATAGAAAAGGCAATCCCTGGCGTAATTAAAATTTGTGACAGTTGAAAATTATTTTTTGAATAATTTACTATAGAAAAGGCAATCCCTGGGATATTTAAAATTTGCGACAGTTGAAAATTATTTTTTGAATAATTTACTATAGAAAAGGCAATCCCTGGCGTAATTAAAATTTGTGACAGTATAAAATTATTTTTTGAATAATTTACTATAGAAAAGTCAATCCCTGGCGCACATAAAATTTGCGACAGTATAAAATTAGTTTTTGAATAATTTACTATAGAAAAGTCAATCCCTGGCGCAATTAAAATTTGTGACAGTATAAAATTAGTTTTTGAATAATTTACTATAGAAAAGGCAATCCCTGGGATATTTAAAATTTGCGACAGTATAAAATTAGTTTTTGAATAATTTACTATAGAAAAGTCAATCCCTGGCGCAATTAAAATTTGCGACAGTATAAAATTAGTTTTTGAATAATTTACTATAGAAAAGTCAATCCCTGGCGCAATTAAAATTTGTGACAGTATAAAATTATTTTTTGAATAATTTACTATAGAAAAGTCAATCCCTGGCGCAATTAAAATTTGTGACAGTTGAAAATTATTTTTTGAATAATTTACTATAGAAAAGGCAATCCCTGGCGTAATTAAAATTTGTGACAGTTGAAAATTATTTTTTGAATAATTTACTATAGAAAAGTCAATCCCTGGGATATTTAAAATTTGCGACAGTATAAAATTAGTTTTTGAATAATTTACTATAGAAAAGTCAATCCCTGGGATATTTAAAATTTGCGACAGTATAAAATTAGTTTTTGAATAATTTACTATAGAAAAGTCAATCCCTGGGATATTTAAAATTTGCGACAGTATAAAATTATTTTTTGAATAATTTACTATAGAAAAGGCAATCCCTGGCGTAATTAAAATTTGCGACAGTATAAAATTAGTTTTTGAATAATTTACTATAGAAAAGTCAATCCCTGGCGCAATTAAAATTTGTGACAGTTGAAAATTATTTTTTGAATAATTTACTATAGAAAAGGCAATCCCTGGGATATTTAAAATTTGCGACAGTATAAAATTAGTTTTTGAATAATTTACTATAGAAAAGTCAATCCCTGGCGTAATTAAAATTTGCGACAGTATAAAATTAGTTTTTGAATAATTTACTATAGAAAAGTCAATCCCTGGGATATTTAAAATTTGCGACAGTATAAAATTAGTTTTTGAATAATTTACTATAGAAAAGGCAATCCCTGGCGCAATTAAAATTTGTGACAGTATAAAATTATTTTTTGAATAATTTACTATAGAAAAGTCAATCCCTGGGATATTTAAAATTTGCGACTGTATAAAATTAGTTTTTGAATAATTTACTATAGAAAAGGCAATCCCTGGCGTAATTAAAATTTGTGACAGTTGAAAATTATTTTTTGAATAATTTACTATAGAAAAGTCAATCCCTGGCGCAATTAAAATTTGTGACAGTATAAAATTAGTTTTTGAATAATTTACTATAGAAAAGTCAATCCCTGGGATATTTAAAATTTGCGACAGTATAAAATTAGTTTTTGAATAATTTACTATAGAAAAGTCAATCCCTGGGATATTTAAAATTTGCGACAGTATAAAATTAGTTTTTGAATAATTTACTATAGAAAAGGCAATCCCTGGCGTAATTAAAATTTGCGACAGTATAAAATTAGTTTTTGAATAATTTACTATAGAAAAGGCAATCCCTGGCGCAATTAAAATTTGTGACAGTTGAAAATTATTTTTTGAATAATTTACTATAGAAAAGTCAATCCCTGGCGCAATTAAAATTTGTGACAGTTGAAAATTATTTTTTGAATAATTTACTATAGAAAAGTCAATCCCTGGCGCAATTAAAATTTGTGACAGTATAAAATTAGTTTTTGAATAATTTACTATAGAAAAGTCAATCCCTGGCGTAATTAAAATTTGTGACAGTTGAAAATTATTTTTTGAATAATTTACTATAGAAAAGGCAATCCCTGGCGCAATTAAAATTTGTGACAGTTGAAAATTATTTTTTGAAAAATTTACTATAGAAAAGGCAATCCCTGGCGCAATTAAAATTTGTGACAGTATAAAATTAGTTTTTGAATAATTTACTATAGAAAGGGCAATCCCTGGCGCAATTAAAATTTGTGACAGTATAAAATTAGTTTTTGAATAATTTACTATAGAAAAGTCAATCCCTGGCGTAATTAAAATTTGTGACAGTTGAAAATTATTTTTTGAATAATTTACTATAGAAAAGTCAATCCCTGGCGCAATTAAAATTTGTGACAGTTGAAAATTATTTTTTGAATAATTTACTATAGAAAAGTCAATCCCTGGCGCAATTAAAATTTGTGACAGTTGAAAATTATTTTTTGAATAATTTACTATAGAAAAGTCAATCCCTGGCGCAATTAAAATTTGTGACAGTTGAAAATTATTTTTTGAATAATTTACTATAGAAAAGTCAATCCCTGGCGCAATTAAAATTTGTGACAGTATAAAATTATTTTTTGAATAATTTACTATAGAAAAGTCAATCCCTGGGATATTTAAAATTTGCGACAGTATAAAATTAGTTTTTGAATAATTTACTATAGAAAAGTCAATCCCTGGGATATTTAAAATTTGCGACAGTATAAAATTAGTTTTTGAATAATTTACTATAGAAAAGTCAATCCCTGGCGTAATTAAAATTTGCGACAGTATAAAATTATTTTTTGAATAATTTACTATAGAAAAGTCAATCCCTGGCGCAATTAAAATTTGTGACAGTTGAAAATTATTTTTTGAATAATTTACTATAGAAAAGGCAATCCCTGGCGCAATTAAAATTTGCGACAGTATAAAATTAGTTTTTGAATAATTTACTATAGAAAAGTCAATCCCTGGCGCAATTAAAATTTGTGACAGTTGAAAATTATTTTTTGAATAATTTACTATAGAAAAGTCAATCCCTGGCGCAATTAAAATTTGTGACAGTTGAAAATTATTTTTTGAATAATTTACTATAGAAAAGTCAATCCCTGGCGCAATTAAAATTTGTGACAGTATAAAATTAGTTTTTGAATAATTTACTATAGAAAAGGCAATCCCTGGCGCAATTAAAATTTGTGACAGTATAAAATTAGTTTTTGAATAATTTACTATAGAAAAGTCAATCCCTGGCGTAATTAAAATTTGTGACAGTTGAAAATTATTTTTTGAATAATTTACTATAGAAAAGTCAATCCCTGGCGCAATTAAAATTTGTGACAGTTGAAAATTATTTTTTGAATAATTTACTATAGAAAAGTCAATCCCTGGGATATTTAAAATTTGTGACAGTTGAAAATTATTTTTTGAATAATTTACTATAGAAAAGTCAATCCCTGGCGCAATTAAAATTTGTGACAGTTGAAAATTATTTTTTGAATAATTTACTATAGAAAAGTCAATCCCTGGCGCAATTAAAATTTGTGACAGTATAAAATTATTTTTTGAATAATTTACTATAGAAAAGTCAATCCCTGGGATATTTAAAATTTGCGACAGTATAAAATTAGTTTTTGAATAATTTACTATAGAAAAGTCAATCCCTGGGATATTTAAAATTTGCGACAGTATAAAATTAGTTTTTGAATAATTTACTATAGAAAAGTCAATCCCTGGCGCAATTAAAATTTGTGACAGTTGAAAATTATTTTTTGAATAATTTACTATAGAAAAGTCAATCCCTGGCGCAATTAAAATTTGTGACAGTTGAAAATTATTTTTTGAATAATTTACTATAGAAAAGTCAATCCCTGGCGCAATTAAAATTTGTGACAGTATAAAATTAGTTTTTGAATAATTTACTATAGAAAAGTCAATCCCTGGGATATTTAAAATTTGCGACAGTATAAAATTAGTTTTTGAATAATTTACTATAGAAAAGTCAATCCCTGGCGCAATTAAAATTTGTGACAGTTGAAAATTATTTTTTGAATAATTTACTATAGAAAAGTCAATCCCTGGTGTAATTAAAATTTGTGACAGTTGAAAATTATTTTTTGAATAATTTACTATAGAAAAGTCAATCCCTGGCGCAATTAAAATTTGTGACAGTTGAAAATTATTTTTTGAATAATTTACTATAGAAAAGGCAATCCCTGGGATATTTAAAATTTGCGACAGTATAAAATTAGTTTTTGAATAATTTACTATAGAAAAGGCAATCCCTGGCGCAATTAAAATTTGTGACAGTATAAAATTAGTTTTTGAATAATTTACTATAGAAAAGTCAATCCCTGGCGCAATTAAAATTTGTGACAGTATAAAATTAGTTTTTGAATAATTTACTATAGAAAAGTCAATCCCTGGGATATTTAAAATTTGCGACAGTATAAAATTAGTTTTTGAATAATTTACTATAGAAAAGTCAATCCCTGGGATATTTAAAATTTGCGACAGTATAAAATTAGTTTTTGAATAATTTACTATAGAAAAGTCAATCCCTGGGATATTTAAAATTTGCGACAGTATAAAATTATTTTTTGAATAATTTACTATAGAAAAGGCAATCCCTGGCGTAATTAAAATTTGCGACAGTATAAAATTAGTTTTTGAATAATTTACTATAGAAAAGTCAATCCCTGGCGCAATTAAAATTTGTGACAGTTGAAAATTATTTTTTGAATAATTTACTATAGAAAAGGCAATCCCTGGGATATTTAAAATTTGCGACAGTATAAAATTAGTTTTTGAATAATTTACTATAGAAAAGTCAATCCCTGGGATATTTAAAATTTGCGACAGTATAAAATTAGTTTTTGAATAATTTACTATAGAAAAGTCAATCCCTGGGATATTTAAAATTTGCGACAGTATAAAATTATTTTTTGAATAATTTACTATAGAAAAGGCAATCCCTGGCGTAATTAAAATTTGCGACAGTTGAAAATTAGTTTTTGAATAATTTACTATAGAAAAGTCAATCCCTGGCGCAATTAAAATTTGTGACAGTATAAAATTATTTTTTGAATAATTTACTATAGAAAAGGCAATCCCTGGCGCAATTAAAATTTGTGACAGTTGAAAATTATTTTTTGAATAATTTACTATAGAAAAGTCAATCCCTGGCGCAATTAAAATTTGTGACAGTTGAAAATTATTTTTTGAATAATTTACTATAGAAAAGGCAATCCCTGGGATATTTAAAATTTGCGACAGTATAAAATTAGTTTTTGAATAATTTACTATAGAAAAGGCAATCCCTGGCGCAATTAAAATTTGTGACAGTATAAAATTAGTTTTTGAATAATTTACTATAGAAAAGTCAATCCCTGGCGCAATTAAAATTTGTGACAGTATAAAATTAGTTTTTGAATAATTTACTATAGAAAAGTCAATCCCTGGGATATTTAAAATTTGCGACAGTATAAAATTAGTTTTTGAATAATTTACTATAGAAAAGTCAATCCCTGGGATATTTAAAATTTGCGACAGTATAAAATTAGTTTTTGAATAATTTACTATAGAAAAGTCAATCCCTGGGATATTTAAAATTTGCGACAGTATAAAATTATTTTTTGAATAATTTACTATAGAAAAGGCAATCCCTGGCGTAATTAAAATTTGCGACAGTATAAAATTAGTTTTTGAATAATTTACTATAGAAAAGTCAATCCCTGGCGCAATTAAAATTTGTGACAGTTGAAAATTATTTTTTGAATAATTTACTATAGAAAAGGCAATCCCTGGGATATTTAAAATTTGCGACAGTATAAAATTAGTTTTTGAATAATTTACTATAGAAAAGTCAATCCCTGGGATATTTAAAATTTGCGACAGTATAAAATTAGTTTTTGAATAATTTACTATAGAAAAGTCAATCCCTGGGATATTTAAAATTTGCGACAGTATAAAATTAGTTTTTGAATAATTTACTATAGAAAAGGCAATCCCTGGCGTAATTAAAATTTGCGACAGTTGAAAATTAGTTTTTGAATAATTTACTATAGAAAAGTCAATCCCTGGCGCAATTAAAATTTGTGACAGTATAAAATTATTTTTTGAATAATTTACTATAGAAAAGGCAATCCCTGGCGCAATTAAAATTTGTGACAGTTGAAAATTATTTTTTGAATAATTTACTATAGAAAAGTCAATCCCTGGCGCAATTAAAATTTGTGACAGTTGAAAATTATTTTTTGAATAATTTACTATAGAAAAGGCAATCCCTGGGATATTTAAAATTTGCGACAGTATAAAATTAGTTTTTGAATAATTTACTATAGAAAAGGCAATCCCTGGCGCAATTAAAATTTGTGACAGTATAAAATTAGTTTTTGAATAATTTACTATAGAAAAGTCAATCCCTGGCGCAATTAAAATTTGTGACAGTATAAAATTAGTTTTTGAATAATTTACTATAGAAAAGTCAATCCCTGGGATATTTAAAATTTGCGACAGTATAAAATTAGTTTTTGAATAATTTACTATAGAAAAGTCAATCCCTGGGATATTTAAAATTTGCGACAGTATAAAATTAGTTTTTGAATAATTTACTATAGAAAAGTCAATCCCTGGGATATTTAAAATTTGCGACAGTATAAAATTATTTTTTGAATAATTTACTATAGAAAAGGCAATCCCTGGCGTAATTAAAATTTGCGACAGTATAAAATTAGTTTTTGAATAATTTACTATAGAAAAGTCAATCCCTGGCGCAATTAAAATTTGTGACAGTTGAAAATTATTTTTTGAATAATTTACTATAGAAAAGTCAATCCCTGGGATATTTAAAATTTGCGACAGTATAAAATTAGTTTTTGAATAATTTACTATAGAAAAGTCAATCCCTGGGATATTTAAAATTTGCGACAGTATAAAATTAGTTTTTGAATAATTTACTATAGAAAAGTCAATCCCTGGGATATTTAAAATTTGCGACAGTATAAAATTATTTTTTGAATAATTTACTGTAGAAAAGGCAATCCCTGGCGCAATTAAAATTTGTGACAGTTGAAAATTATTTTTTGAATAATTTACTATAGAAAAGTCAATCCCTGGCGCAATTAAAATTTGTGACAGTTGAAAATTATTTTTTGAATAATTTACTATAGAAAAGTCAATCCCTGGCGCAATTAAAATTTGTGACAGTATAAAATTATTTTTTGAATAATTTACTATAGAAAAGGCAATCCCTGGGATATTTAAAATTTGCGACAGTATAAAATTAGTTTTTGAATAATTTACTATAGAAAAGTCAATCCCTGGCGCAATTAAAATTTGTGACAGTATAAAATTATTTTTTGAATAATTTACTATAGAAAAGTCAATCCCTGGCGCAATTAAAATTTGTGACAGTTGAAAATTATTTTTTGAATAATTTACTATAGAAAAGGCAATCCCTGGGATATTTAAAATTTGCGACAGTATAAAATTATTTTTTGAATAATTTACTATAGAAAAGGCAATCCCTGGCGCAATTAAAATTTGTGACAGTATAAAATTAGTTTTTGAATAATTTACTATAGAAAAGGCAATCCCTGGCGCAATTAAAATTTGTGACAGTTGAAAATTAGTTTTTGAATAATTTACTATAGAAAAGTCAATCCCTGGGATATTTAAAATTTGTGACAGTTGAAAATTATTTTTTGAATAATTTACTATAGAAAAGGCAATCCCTGGCGCAATTAAAATTTGTGACAGTTGAAAATTATTTTTTGAAAAATTTACTATAGAAAAGGCAATCCCTGGCGCAATTAAAATTTGTGACAGTATAAAATTAGTTTTTGAATAATTTACTATAGAAAAGGCAATCCCTGGCGCAATTAAAATTTGTGACAGTATAAAATTAGTTTTTGAATAATTTACTATAGAAAAGGCAATCCCTGGGATATTTAAAATTTGCGACAGTATAAAATTAGTTTTTGAATAATTTACTATAGAAAAGGCAATCCCTGGGATATTTAAAATTTGCGACAGTATAAAATTATTTTTTGAATAATTTACTATAGAAAAGGCAATCCCTGGCGTAATTAAAATTTGTGACAGTATAAAATTAGTTTTTGAAAAATTTACTATAGAAAAGTCAATCCCTTGCGCAATTAAAATTTGTGACAGTATAAAATTATTTTTTGAATAATTTACTATAGAAAAGGCAATCCCTGGGATATTTAAAATTTGCGACAGTATAAAATTAGTTTTTGAATAATTTACTATAGAAAAGTCAATCCCTGGCGCAATTAAAATTTGTGACAGTATAAAATTAGTTTTTGAATAATTTACTATAGAAAAGTCAATCCCTGGCGCAATTAAAATTTGTGACAGTTGAAAATTATTTTTTGAATAATTTACTATAGAAAAGTCAATCCCTGGCGCAATTAAAATTTGTGACAGTTGAAAATTATTTTTTGAAAAATTTACTATAGAAAAGGCAATCCCTGGGATATTTAAAATTTGCGACAGTATAAAATTATTTTTTGAATAATTTACTATAGAAAAGGCAATCCCTGGGATATTTAAAATTTGCGACAGTATAAAATTATTTTTTGAATAATTTACTATAGAAAAGGCAATCCCTGGCGCAATTAAAATTTGTGACAGTATAAAATTAGTTTTTGAATAATTTACTATAGAAAAGGCAATCCCTGGCGCAATTAAAATTTGTGACAGTTGAAAATTATTTTTTGAATAATTTACTATAGAAAAGTCAATCCCTGGCGCAATTAAAATTTGTGACAGTTGAAAATTATTTTTTGAATAATTTACTATAGAAAAGGCAATCCCTGGGATATTTAAAATTTGCGACAGTATAAAATTATTTTTTGAATAATTTACTATAGAAAAGGCAATCCCTGGGATATTTAAAATTTGCGACAGTATAAAATTATTTTTTGAATAATTTACTATAGAAAAGGCAATCCCTGGCGTAATTAAAATTTGTGACAGTATAAAATTAGTTTTTGAAAAATTTACTATAGAAAAGGCAATCCCTGGCGCAATTAAAATTTGTGACAGTTGAAAATTATTTTTTGAATAATTTACTATAGAAAAGTCAATCCCTGGCGCAATTAAAATTTGTGACAGTTGAAAATTATTTTTTGAATAATTTACTATAGAAAAGTCAATCCCTGGCGCAATTAAAATTTGTGACAGTATAAAATTATTTTTTGAATAATTTACTATAGAAAAGGCAATCCCTGGGATATTTAAAATTTGCGACAGTATAAAATTAGTTTTTGAATAATTTACTATAGAAAAGGCAATCCCTGGCGCAATTAAAATTTGTGACAGTTGAAAATTATTTTTTGAATAATTTACTATAGAAAAGTCAATCCCTGGCGCAATTAAAATTTGTGACAGTTGAAAATTATTTTTTGAATAATTTACTATAGAAAAGTCAATCCCTGGCGCAATTAAAATTTGTGACAGTATAAAATTATTTTTTGAATAATTTACTATAGAAAAGGCAATCCCTGGGATATTTAAAATTTGCGACAGTATAAAATTATTTTTTGAATAATTTACTATAGAAAAGGCAATCCCTGGCGCAATTAAAATTTGTGACAGTATAAAATTAGTTTTTGAATAATTTACTATAGAAAAGGCAATCCCTGGCGCAATTAAAATTTGTGACAGTTGAAAATTATTTTTTGAATAATTTACTATAGAAAAGTCAATCCCTGGCGCAATTAAAATTTGTGACAGTTGAAAATTATTTTTTGAATAATTTACTATAGAAAAGTCAATCCCTGGCGCAATTAAAATTTGTGACAGTTGAAAATTATTTTTTGAATAATTTACTATAGAAAAGTCAATCCCTGGCGCAATTAAAATTTGTGACAGTTGAAAATTATTTTTTGAATAATTTACTATAGAAAAGTCAATCCCTGGCGCAATTAAAATTTGTGACAGTTGAAAATTATTTTTTGAATAATTTACTATAGAAAAGTCAATCCCTGTCGCAATTAAAATTTGTGACAGTATAAAATTATTTTTTGAATAATTTACTATAGAAAAGGCAATCCCTGGGATATTTAAAATTTGCGACAGTATAAAATTATTTTTTGAATAATTTACTATAGAAAAGGCAATCCCTGGCGCAATTAAAATTTGTGACAGTATAAAATTAGTTTTTGAATAATTTACTATAGAAAAGGCAATCCCTGGCGCAATTAAAATTTGTGACAGTTGAAAATTATTTTTTGAATAATTTACTATAGAAAAGTCAATCCCTGGCGCAATTAAAATTTGTGACAGTTGAAAATTATTTTTTGAATAATTTACTATAGAAAAGGCAATCCCTGGGATATTTAAAATTTGCGACAGTATAAAATTATTTTTTGAATAATTTACTATAGAAAAGGCAATCCCTGGGATATTTAAAATTTGCGACAGTATAAAATTATTTTTTGAATAATTTACTATAGAAAAGGCAATCCCTGGGATATTTAAAATTTGCGACAGTATAAAATTATTTTTTGAATAATTTACTATAGAAAAGGCAATCCCTGGCGTAATTAAAATTTGTGACAGTATAAAATTAGTTTTTGAATAATTTACTATAGAAAAGGCAATCCCTGGCGCAATTAAAATTTGTGACAGTTGAAAATAATTTTTTGAATAATTTACTATAGAAAAGTCAATCCCTGGCGCAATTAAAATTTGTGACAGTTGAAAATTATTTTTTGAATAATTTACTATAGAAAAGGCAATCCCTGGGATATTTAAAATTTGCGACAGTATAAAATTAGTTTTTGAATAATTTACTATAGAAAAGTCAATCCCTGGGATATTTAAAATTTGCGACAGTATAAAATTAGTTTTTGAATAATTTACTATAGAAAAGTCAATCCCTGGCGCAATTAAAATTTGTGACAGTATAAAATTATTTTTTGAATAATTTACTATAGAAAAGTCAATCCCTGGCGCAATTAAAATTTGTGACAGTATAAAATTATTTTTTGAATAATTTACTATAGAAAAGGCAATCCCTGGCGCAATTAAAATTTGTGACAGTATAAAATTAGTTTTTGAATAATTTACTATAGAAAAGGCAATCCCTGGCGCAATTAAAATTTGTGACAGTTGAAAATTATTTTTTGAATAATTTACTATAGAAAAGTCAATCCCTGGCGCAATTAAAATTTGTGACAGTTGAAAATTATTTTTTGAATAATTTACTATAGAAAAGTCAATCCCGGGCGCAATTAAAATTTGTGACAGTTGAAAATTATTTTTTGAATAATTTACTATAGAAAAGTCAATCCCTGGCGCAATTAAAATTTGTGACAGTTGAAAATTATTTTTTGAATAATTTACTATAGAAAAGTCAATCCCTGGCGCAATTAAAATTTGTGACAGTATAAAATTATTTTTTGAATAATTTACTATAGAAAAGGCAATCCCTGGGATATTTAAAATTTGCGACAGTATAAAATTATTTTTTGAATAATTTACTATAGAAAAGGCAATCCCTGGCGCAATTAAAATTTGTGACAGTATAAAATTAGTTTTTGAATAATTTACTATAGAAAAGGCAATCCCTGGCGCAATTAAAATTTGTGACAGTTGAAAATTAGTTTTTGAATAATTTACTATAGAAAAGTCAATCCCTGGGATATTTAAAATTTGTGACAGTTGAAAATTATTTTTTGAATAATTTACTATAGAAAAGGCAATCCCTGGCGCAATTAAAATTTGTGACAGTTGAAAATTATTTTTTGAAAAATTTACTATAGAAAAGGCAATCCCTGGCGCAATTAAAATTTGTGACAGTATAAAATTAGTTTTTGAATAATTTACTATAGAAAAGGCAATCCCTGGCGCAATTAAAATTTGTGACAGTATAAAATTAGTTTTTGAATAATTTACTATAGAAAAGGCAATCCCTGGGATATTTAAAATTTTCGACAGTATAAAATTAGTTTTTGAATAATTTACTATAGAAAAGGCAATCCCTGGGATATTTAAAATTTGCGACAGTATAAAATTATTTTTTGAATAATTTACTATAGAAAAGGCAATCCCTGGCGTAATTAAAATTTGTGACAGTATAAAATTAGTTTTTGAAAAATTTACTATAGAAAAGTCAATCCCTGGCGCAATTAAAATTTGTGACAGTATAAAATTATTTTTTGAATAATTTACTATAGAAAAGGCAATCCCTGGGATATTTAAAATTTGCGACAGTATAAAATTAGTTTTTGAATAATTTACTATAGAAAAGTCAATCCCTGGCGCAATTAAAATTTGCGACAGTATAAAATTAGTTTTTGAATAATTTACTATAGAAAAGTCAATCCCTGGCGCAATTAAAATTTGTGACAGTTGAAAATTATTTTTTGAATAATTTACTATAGAAAAGTCAATCCCTGGCGCAATTAAAATTTGTGACAGTTGAAAATTATTTTTTGAAAAATTTACTATAGAAAAGGCAATCCCTGGCGCAATTAAAATTTGTGACAGTTGAAAATTATTTTTTGAATAATTTACTATAGAAAAGTCAATCCCTGGCGCAATTAAAATTTGTGACAGTTGAAAATTATTTTTTGAATAATTTACTATAGAAAAGTCAATCCCTGGCGCAATTAAAATTTGTGACAGTTGAAAATTATTTTTTGAATAATTTACTATAGAAAAGTCAATCCCTGGCGCAATTAAAATTTGTGACAGTTGAAAATTATTTTTTGAATAATTTACTATAGAAAAGTCAATCCCTGGCGCAATTAAAATTTGTGACAGTATAAAATTATTTTTTGAATAATTTACTATAGAAAAGGCAATCCCTGGGATATTTAAAATTTGCGACAGTATAAAATTATTTTTTGAATAATTTACTATAGAAAAGGCAATCCCTGGCGCAATTAAAATTTGTGACAGTTGAAAATTATTTTTTGAATAATTTACTATAGAAAAGGCAATCCCTGGGATATTTAAAATTTGCGACAGTATAAAATTAGTTTTTGAATAATTTACTATAGAAAAGTCAATCCCTGGCGCAATTAAAATTTGTGACAGTATAAAATTAGTTTTTGAATAATTTACTATAGAAAAGTCAATCCCTGGGATATTTAAAATTTGCGACAGTATAAAATTAGTTTTTGAATAATTTACTATAGAAAAGTCAATCCCTGGGATATTTAAAATTTGCGACAGTATAAAATTAGTTTTTGAATAATTTACTATAGAAAAGGCAATCCCTGGCGTAATTAAAATTTGCGACAGTATAAAATTAGTTTTTGAATAATTTACTATAGAAAAGTCAATCCCTGGGATATTTAAAATTTGCGACAGTATAAAATTAGTTTTTGAATAATTTACTATAGAAAAGTCACTCCCTGGGATATTTAAAATTTGCGACAGTATAAAATTAGTTTTTGAATAATTTACTATAGAAAAGTCAATCCCTGGCGCAATTAAAATTTGTGACAGTTGAAAATTATTTTTTGAAAAATTTACTATAGAAAAGGCAATCCCTGGCGCAATTAAAATTTGTGACAGTTGAAAATTATTTTTTGAATAATTTACTATAGAAAAGGCAATCCCTGGCGTAATTAAAATTTGTGACAGTTGAAAATTATTTTTTGAATAATTTACTATAGAAAAGTCAATCCCTGGCGCAATTAAAATTTGTGACAGTTGAAAATTATTTTTTGAATAATTTACTATAGAAAAGGCAATCCCTGGGATATTTAAAATTTGCGACAGTATAAAATTAGTTTTTGAATAATTTACTATAGAAAAGTCAATCCCTGGCGCAATTAAAATTTGTGACAGTATAAAATTAGTTTTTGAATAATTTACTATAGAAAAGGCAATCCCTGGCGTAATTAAAATTTGTGACAGTATAAAATTATTTTTTGAATAATTTACTATAGAAAAGGCAATCCCTGGCGCAATTAAAATTTGTGACAGTTGAAAATTATTTTTTGAATAATTTACTATAGAAAAGTCAATCCCTGGCGTAATTAAAATTTGCGACAGTATAAAATTATTTTTTGAATAATTAACTATAGAAAAGTCAATCCCTGGCGCAATTAAAATTTGTGACAGATGAAAATTATTTTTTGAATAATTTACTATAGAAAAGTCAATCCCTGGCGCAATTAAAATTTGTGACAGTTGAAAATTATTTTTTGAATACTTTACTATAGAAAAGGCAATCCCTGGGATATTTAAAATTTGCGACAGTATAAAATTAGTTTTTGAAAAATTTACTATAGAAAAGGCAATCCCTGGCGCAATTAAAATTTGTGACAGTTGAAAATTAGTTTTTGAATAATTTACTATAGAAAAGTCAATCCCTGGCGTAATTAAAATTTGTGACAGTTGAAAATTATTTTTTGAATAATTTACTATAGAAAAGTCAATCCCTGGCGCAATTAAAATTTGTGACAGTATAAAATTATTTTTTGAATAATTTACTATAGAAAAGGCAATCCCTGGGATATTTAAAATTTGCGACAGTATAAAATTAGTTTTTGAATAATTTACTATAGAAAAGTCAATCCCTGGCGCAATTAAAATTTGTGACAGTATAAAATTAGTTTTTGAATAATTTACTATAGAAAAGTCAATCCCTGGCGCAATTAAAATTTGTGACAGTTGAAAATTATTTTTTGAATAATTTACTATAGAAAAGTCAATCCCTGGCGCAATTAAAATTTGTGACAGTTGAAAATTATTTTTTGAATAATTTACTATAGAAAAGTCAATCCCTGGCGCAATTAAAATTTGTGACAGTTGAAAATTATTTTTTGAATAATTTACTATAGAAAAGTCAATCCCTGGCGCAATTAAAATTTGTGACAGTATAAAATTAGTTTTTGAATAATTTACTATAGAAAAGTCAATCCCTGGCGCAATTAAAATTTGTGACAGTTGAAAATTATTTTTTGAATAATTTACTATAGAAAAGGCAATCCCTGGCGTAATTAAAATTTGCGACAGTATAAAATTAGTTTTTGAATAATTTACTATAGAAAAGGCAATCCCTGGCGTAATTAAAATTTGCGACAGTATAAAATTATTTTTTGAATAATTTACTATAGAAAAGTCAATCCCTGGCGCAATTAAAATTTGTGACAGTTGAAAATTATTTTTTGAATAATTTACTATAGAAAAGGCAATCCCTGGCGTAATTAAAATTTGCGACAGTATAAAATTAGTTTTTGAATAATTTACTATAGAAAAGGCAATCCCTGGCGTAATTAAAATTTGCGACAGTATAAAATTATTTTTTGAATAATTTACTATAGAAAAGTCAATCCCTGGCGCAATTAAAATTTGTGACAGTTGAAAATTATTTTTTGAATAATTTACTATAGAAAAGTCAATCCCTGGCGCAATTAAAATTTGTGACAGTTGAAAATTATTTTTTGAATAATTTACTATAGAAAAGGCAATCCCTGGCGCAATTAAAATTTGTGACAGTATAAAATTAGTTTTTGAATAATTTACTATAGAAAAGTCAATCCCTGGGATATTTAAAATTTGCGACAGTATAAAATTAGTTTTTGAATAATTTACTATAGAAAAGTCAATCCCTGGCGCAATTAAAATTTGTGACAGTTGAAAATTATTTTTTGAATAATTTACTATAGAAAAGTCAATCCCTGGCGCAATTAAAATTTGTGACAGTATAAAATTAGTTTTTGAATAATTTACTATAGAAAAGTCAATCCCTGGCGCAATTAAAATTTGCGACAGTATAAAATTAGTTTTTGAATAATTTACTATAGAAAAGGCAATCCCTGGCGTAATTAAAATTTGCGACAGTATAAAATTAGTTTTTGAATAATTTACTATAGAAAAGTCAATCCCTGGCGCAATTAAAATTTGTGACAGTTGAAAATTATTTTTTGAATAATTTACTATAGAAAAGGCAATCCCTGGGATATTTAAAATTTGCGACAGTATAAAATTAGTTTTTGAATAATTTACTATAGAAAAGGCAATCCCTGGCGTAATTAAAATTTGCGACAGTATAAAATTAGTTTTTGAATAATTTACTATAGAAAAGGCAATCCCTGGCGTAATTAAAATTTGCGACAGTATAAAATTATTTTTTGAATAATTTACTATAGAAAAGGCAATCCCTGGCGTAATTAAAATTTGCGACAGTATAAAATTAGTTTTTGAATAATTTACTATAGAAAAGGCAATCCCTGGCGTAATTAAAATTTGCGACAGTATAAAATTAATTTTTGAATAATTTACTATAGAAAAGTCAATCCCTGGCGCAATTAAAATTTGTGACAGTTGAAAATTATTTTTTGAATAATTTACTATAGAAAAGTCAATCCCTGGCGTAATTAAAATTTGTGACAGTATAAAATTATTTTTTGAAAAATTTACTATAGAAAAGGCAATCCCTGGCGCAATTAAAATTTGCGACAGTATAAAATTAGTTTTTGAATAATTTACTATAGAAAAGTCAATCCCTGGCGCAATTAAAATTTGTGACAGTATAAAATTAGTTTTTGAATAATTTACTATAGAAAAGTCAATCCCTGGCGCAATTAAAATTTGCGACAGTATAAAATTAGTTTTTGAATAATTTACTATAGAAAAGGCAATCCCTGGCGCAATTAAAATTTGTGACAGTTGAAAATTATTTTTTGAATAATTTACTATAGAAAAGGCAATCCCTGGCGCAATTAAAATTTGTGACAGTTGAAAATTATTTTTTGAATAATTTACTATAGAAAAGTCAATCCCTGGCGCAATTAAAATTTGTGACAGTTGAAAATTATTTTTGAAAAATTTACTATAGAAAAGGCAATCCCCTGGCGCAATTAAAATTTGTGACAGTTGAAAATTATTTTTTGAAAAATTTACTATAGAAAAGGCAATCCCTGGCGCAATTAAAATTTGTGACAGTATAAAATTAGTTTTTGAATAATTTACTATAGAAAAGTCAATCCCTGGCGTAATTAAAATTTGTGACAGTTGAAAATTATTTTTTGAATAATTTACTATAGAAAAGTCAATCCCTGGCGCAATTAAAATTTGTGACAGTTGAAAATTATTTTTTGAATAATTTACTATAGAAAAGTCAATCCCTGGCGCAATTAAAATTTGTGACATTATAAAATTAGTTTTTGAATAATTTACTATAGAAAAGTCAATCCCTGGCGTAATTAAAATTTGTGACAGTTGAAAATTATTTTTTGAATAATTTACTATAGAAAAGTCAATCCCTGGCGCAATTAAAATTTGTGACAGTTGAAAATTATTTTTTGAATAATTTACTATAGAAAAGTCAATCCCTGGCGCAATTAAAATTTGTGACAGTTGAAAATTATTTTTTGAATAATTTACTATAGAAAAGTCAATCCCTGGCGCAATTAAAATTTGTGACAGTTGAAAATTATTTTTTGAATAATTTACTATAGAAAAGTCAATCCCTGGCGCAATTAAAATTTGTGACAGTTGAAAATTATTTTTTGAATAATTTACTATAGAAAAGTCAATCCCTGGCGTAATTAAAATTTGTGACAGTATAAAATTATTTTTTGAAAAATTTACTATAGAAAAGGCAATCCCTGGCGCAATTAAAATTTGCGACAGTATAAAATTAGTTTTTGAATAATTTACTATAGAAAAGTCAATCCCTGGCGCAATTAAAATTTGTGACAGTATAAAATTAGTTTTTGAATAATTTACTATAGAAAAGTCAATCCCTGGCGCAATTAAAATTTGCGACAGTATAAAATTAGTTTTTGAATAATTTACTATAGAAAAGGCAATCCCTGGCGCAATTAAAATTTGTGACAGTTGAAAATTATTTTTTGAATAATTTACTATAGAAAAGGCAATCCCTGGCGCAATTAAAATTTGTGACAGTTGAAAATTATTTTTTGAATAATTTACTATAGAAAAGTCAATCCCTGGCGCAATTAAAATTTGTGACAGTTGAAAATTATTTTTGAAAAATTTACTATAGAAAAGGCAATCCCTGGCGCAATTAAAATTTGTGACAGTTGAAAATTATTTTTTGAAAAATTTACTATAGAAAAGGCAATCCCTGGCGCAATTAAAATTTGTGACAGTATAAAATTAGTTTTTGAATAAATTACTATAGAAAAGTCAATCCCTGGCGTAATTAAAATTTGTGACAGTTGAAAATTATTTTTTGAATAATTTACTATAGAAAAGTCAATCCCTGGCGCAATTAAAATTTGTGACAGTTGAAAATTATTTTTTGAATAATTTACTATAGAAAAGTCAATCCCTGGCGCAATTAAAATTTGTGACAGTTGAAAATTATTTTTTGAATAATTTACTATAGAAAAGTCAATCCCTGGCGTAATTAAAATTTGTGACAGTATAAAATTATTTTTTGAAAAATTTACTATAGAAAAGGCAATCCCTGGCGCAATTAAAATTTGCGACAGTATAAAATTAGTTTTTGAATAATTTACTATAGAAAAGTCAATCCCTGGGATATTTAAAATTTGCGACAGTATAAAATTAGTTTTTGAATAATTTACTATAGAAAAGGCAATCCCTGGCGCAATTAAAATTTGTGACAGTATAAAATTATTTTTTGAAAAATTTACTATAGAAAAGGCAATCCCTGGCGCAATTAAAATTTGCGACAGTATAAAATTAGTTTTTGAATAATTTACTATAGAAAAGTCAATCCCTGGCGCAATTAAAATTTGTGACAGTTGAAAATTATTTTTTGAATAATTTACTATAGAAAAGGCAATCCCTGGCGCAATTAAAATTTGTGACAGTTGAAAATTATTTTTTGAATAATTTACTATAGAAAAGGCAATCCCTGGGATATTTAAAATTTGCGACAGTATAAAATTAGTTTTTGAATAATTTACTATAGAAAAGTCAATCCCTGGTGTAATTAAAATTTGTGACAGTTGAAAATTATTTTTTGAATAATTTACTATAGAAAAGTCAATCCCTGGCGCAATTAAAATTTGTGACAGTTGAAAATTATTTTTTGAATAATTTACTATAGAAAAGTCAATCCCTGGCGCAATTAAAATTTGTGACAGTTGAAAATTATTTTTTGAATAATTTACTATAGAAAAGTCAATCCCTGGCGCAATTAAAATTTGTGACAGTTGAAAATTATTTTTTGAATAATTTACTATAGAAAAGTCAATCCCTGGCGCAATTAAAATTTGTGACAGTATAAAATTATTTTTTGAATAATTTACTATAGAAAAGTCAATCCCTGGCGTAATTAAAATTTGTGACAGTATAAAATTAGTTTTTGAATAATTTACTATAGAAAAGGCAATCCCTGGCGCAATTAAAATTTGTGACAGTATAAAATTATTTTTTGAATAATTTACTATAGAAAAGTCAATCCCTGGGATATTTAAAATTTGCGACAGTATAAAATTAGTTTTTGAATAATTTACTATAGAAAAGGCAATCCCTGGCGTAATTAAAATTTGTGACAGTTGAAAATTAGTTTTTGAATAATTTACTATAGAAAAGGCAATCCCTGGCGTAATTAAAATTTGTGACAGTTGAAAATTAGTTTTTGAATAATTTACTATAGAAAAGGCAATCCCTGGCGTAATTAAAATTTGCGACAGTATAAAATTATTTTTTGAATAATTTACTATAGAAAAGGCAATCCCTGGCGTAATTAAAATTTGCGACAGTATAAAATTATTTTTTGAATAATTTACTATAGAAAAGTCAATCCCTGGCGTAATTAAAATTTGTGACAGTTGAAAATTATTTTTTGAATAATTTACTATAGAAAAGGCAATCCCTGGGATATTTAAAATTTGCGACAGTATAAAATTAGTTTTTGAATAATTTACTATAGAAAAGGCAATCCCTGGCGCAATTAAAATTTGTGACAGTTGAAAATTATTTTTTGAATAATTTACTATAGAAAAGTCAATCCCTGGCGCAATTAAAATTTGTGACAGTTGAAAATTATTTTTTGAATAATTTACTATAGAAAAGGCAATCCCTGGGATATTTAAAATTTGCGACAGTATAAAATTAGTTTTTGAATAATTTACTATAGAAAAGGCAATCCCTGGCGCAATTAAAATTTGTGACAGTATAAAATTAGTTTTTGAATAATTTACTATAGAAAAGTCAATCCCTGGGATATTTAAAATTTGCGACAGTATAAAATTAGTTTTTGAATAATTTACTATAGAAAAGTCAATCCCTGGCGCAATTAAAATTTGTGACAGTTGAAAATTATTTTTTGAATAATTTACTATAGAAAAGTCAATCCCTGGCGCAATTAAAATTTGTGACAGTATAAAATTAGTTTTTGAATAATTTACTATAGAAAAGTCAATCCCTGGCGTAATTAAAATTTGTGACAGTTGAAAATTATTTTTTGAATAATTTACTATAGAAAAGTCAATCCCTGGCGCAATTAAAATTTGTGACAGTTGAAAATTATTTTTTGAAAAATTTACTATAGAAAAGGCAATCCCTGGCGCAATTAAAATTTGTGACAGTATAAAATTATTTTTTGAATAATTTACTATAGAAAAGTCAATCCCTGGGATATTTAAAATTTGCGACAGTATAAAATTAGTTTTTGAATAATTTACTATAGAAAAGTCAATCCCTGGCGCAATTAAAATTTGTGACAGTTGAAAATTATTTTTTGAAAAATTTACTATAGAAAAGGCAATCCCTGGCGCAATTAAAATTTGTGACAGTATAAAATTAGTTTTTGAATAATTTACTATAGAAAAGTCAATCCCTGGCGTAATTAAAATTTGTGACAGTTGAAAATTATTTTTTGAATAATTTACTATAGAAAAGGCAATCCCTGGGATATTTAAAATTTGCGACAGTATAAAATTAGTTTTTGAATAATTTACTATAGAAAAGGCAATCCCTGGCGCAATTAAAATTTGTGACAGTTGAAAATTATTTTTTGAATAATTTACTATAGAAAAGGCAATCCCTGGCGCAATTCAAATTTGTGACAGTTGAAAATTATTTTTTGAATAATTTACTATAGAAAAGTCAATCCCTGGCGCAATTAAAATTTGTGACAGTATAAAATTATTTTTTGAATAATTTACTATAGAAAAGTCAATCCCTGGCGTAATTAAAATTTGTGACAGTTGAAAATTATTTTTTGAATAATTTACTATAGAAAAGTCAATCCCTGGCGCAATTAAAATTTGTGACAGTTGAAAATTATTTTTTGAATAATTTACTATAGAAAAGTCAATCCCTGGCGCAATTAAAATTTGTGACAGTATAAAATTATTTTTTGAAAAATTTACTATAGAAAAGGCAATCCCTGGCGCAATTAAAATTTGCGACAGTATAAAATTAGTTTTTGAATAATTTACTATAGAAAAGTCAATCCCTGGCGCAATTAAAATTTGTGACAGTTGAAAATTATTTTTTGAATAATTTACTATAGAAAAGGCAATCCCTGGCGCAATTAAAATTTGTGACAGTTGAAAATTATTTTTTGAATAATTTACTATAGAAAAGGCAATCCCTGGGATATTTAAAATTTGCGACAGTATAAAATTAGTTTTTGAATAATTTACTATAGAAAAGTCAATCCCTGGTGTAATTAAAATTTGTGACAGTTGAAAATTATTTTTTGAATAATTTACTATAGAAAAGTCAATCCCTGGCGCAATTAAAATTTGCGACAGTATAAAATTAGTTTTTGAATAATTTACTATAGAAAAGGCAATCCCTGGCGTAATTAAAATTTGCGACAGTATAAAATTATTTTTTGAATAATTTACTATAGAAAAGGCAATCCCTGGCGCAATTAAAATTTGTGACAGTATAAAATTAGTTTTTGAATAATTTACTATAGAAAAGTCAATCCCTGGCGTAATTAAAATTTGTGACAGTTGAAAATTATTTTTTGAATAATTTACTATAGAAAAGTCAACCCCTGGCGCAATTAAAATTTGTGACAGTTGAAAATTATTTTTTGAATAATTTACTATAGAAAAGTCAATCCCTGGCGCAATTAAAATTTGTGACAGTTGAAAATTATTTTTTGAATAATTTACTATAGAAAAGGCAATCCCTGGCGTAATTAAAATTTGCGACAGTATAAAATTAGTTTTTGAATAATTTACTATAGAAAAGGCAATCCCTGGCGCAATTAAAATTTGTGACAGTATAAAATTAGTTTTTGAATAATTTACTATAGAAAAGGCAATCCCTGGCGTAATTAAAATTTGCGACAGTATAAAATTATTTTTTGAATAATTTACTATAGAAAAGGCAATCCCTGGCGTAATTAAAATTTGCGACAGTATAAAATTATTTTTTGAATAATTTACTATAGAAAAGGCAATCCCTGGGATATTTAAAATTTGCGACAGTATAAAATTAGTTTTTGAATAATTTACTATAGAAAAGGCAATCCCTGGCGCAATTAAAATTTGTGACAGTTGAAAATTATTTTTTGAATAATTTACTATAGAAAAGGCAATCCCTGGCGTAATTAAAATTTGTGACAGTATAAAATTATTTTTGAAAAATTTACTATAGAAAAGGCAATCCCTGGCGCAATTAAAATTTGCGACAGTATAAAATTAGTTTTTGAATAATTTACTATAGAAAAGTCAATCCCTGGCGCAATTAAAATTTGTGACAGTATAAAATTAGTTTTTGAATAATTTACTATAGAAAAGTCAATCCCTGGCGCAATTAAAATTTGCGACAGTATAAAATTAGTTTTTGAATAATTTACTATAGAAAAGGCAATCCCTGGCGCAATTAAAATTTGTGACAGTTGAAAATTATTTTTTGAATAATTTACTATAGAAAAGGCAATCCCTGGCGCAATTAAAATTTGTGACAGTTGAAAATTATTTTTTGAATAATTTACTATAGAAATGTCAATCCCTGGCGCAATTAAAATTTGTGACAGTTGAAAATTATTTTTTGAAAAATTTACTATAGAAAAGGCAATCCCTGGCGTAATTAAAATTTGTGACAGTTGAAAATTATTTTTTGAATAATTTACTATAGAAAAGTCAATCCCTGGCGCAATTAAAATTTGTGACAGTATAAAATTATTTTTTGAATAATTTACTATAGAAAAGGCAATCCCTGGGATATTTAAAATTTGTGACAGTATAAAATTAGTTTTTGAATAATTTACTATAGAAAAGTCAATCCCTGGCGTAATTAAAATTTGTGACAGTTGAAAATTATTTTTTGAATAATTTACTATAGAAAAGTCAATCCCTGGCGCAATTAAAATTTGTGACAGTTGAAAATTATTTTTTGAATAGTTTACTATAGAAAAGTCAATCCCTGGCGCAATTAAAATTTGTGACAGTATAAAATTAGTTTTTGAATAATTTACTATAGAAAAGTCAATCCCTGGCGTAATTAAAATTTGTGACAGTTGAAAATTATTTTTTGAATAATTTACTATAGAAAAGTCAATCCCTGGCGCAATTAAAATTTGTGACAGTTGAAAATTATTTTTTGAATAATTTACTATAGAAAAGTCAATCCCTGGTGTAATTAAAATTTGTGACAGTTGAAAATTATTTTTTGAATAATTTACTATAGAAAAGTCAATCCCTGGCGCAATTAAAATTTGTGACAGTTGAAAATTATTTTTTGAATAATTTACTATAGAAAAGTCAATCCCTGGCGCAATTAAAATTTGTGACAGTTGAAAATTATTTTTTGAATAATTTACTATAGAAAAGTCAATCCCTGGCGCAATTAAAATTTGTGACAGTATAAAATTATTTTTTGAATAATTTACTATAGAAAAGGCAATCCCTGGGATATTTAAAATTTGCGACAGTATAAAATTAGTTTTTGAATAATTTACTATAGAAAAGGCAATCCCTGGCGTAATTAAAATTTGCGACAGTATAAAATTAGTTTTTGAATAATTTACTATAGAAAAGGCAATCCCTGGCGTAATTAAAATTTGCGACAGTATAAAATTATTTTTTGAATAATCTACTATAGAAAAGGCAATCCCTGGCGTAATTAAAATTTGCGACAGTATAAAATTAGTTTTTGAATAATTTACTATAGAAAAGTCAATCCCTGGCGCAATTAAAATTTGTGACAGTATAAAATTAGTTTTTGAATAATTTACTATAGAAAAGTCAATCCCTGGCGCAATTAAAATTTGTGACAGTTGAAAATTATTTTTTGAATAATTTACTATAGAAAAGTCAATCCCTGGTGTAATTAAAATTTGTGACAGTTGAAAATTATTTTTTGAATAATTTACTATAGAAAAGTCAATCCCTGGCGCAATTAAAATTTGTGACAGTTGAAAATTATTTTTTGAATAATTTACTATAGAAAAGTCAATCCCTGGCGCAATTAAAATTTGTGACAGTTGAAAATTATTTTTTGAATAATTTACTATAGAAAAGTCAATCCCTGGCGCAATTAAAATTTGTGACAGTATAAAATTAGTTTTTGAATAATTTACTATAGAAAAGTCAATCCCTGGCGCAATTAAAATTTGTGACAGTATAAAATTAGTTTTTGAATAATTTACTATAGAAAAGTCAATCCCTGGGATATTTAAAATTTGCGACAGTATAAAATTAGTTTTTGAATAATTTCCTATAGAAAAGTCAATCCCTGGGATATTTAAAATTTGCGACAGTATAAAATTAGTTTTTGAATAATTTACTATAGAAAAGGCAATCCCTGGCGTAATTAAAATTTGCGACAGTATAAAATTAGTTTTTGAATAATTTACTATAGAAAAGGCAATCCCTGGCGTAATTAAAATTTGCGACAGTATAAAATTAGTTTTTGAATAATTTACTATAGAAAAGTCAATCCCTGGCGCAATTAAAATTTGTGACAGTATAAAATTAGTTTTTGAATAATTTACTATAGAAAAGTCAATCCCTGGGATATTTAAAATTTGCGACAGTATAAAATTAGTTTTTGAATAATTTACTATAGAAAAGTCAATCCCTGGGATATTTAAAATTTGCGACAGTATAAAATTAGTTTTTGAATAATTTACTATAGAAAAGGCAATCCCTGGCGTAATTAAAATTTGCGACAGTATAAAATTAGTTTTTGAATAATTTACTATAGAAAAGTCAATCCCTGGGATATTTAAAATTTGCGACAGTATAAAATTAGTTTTTGAATAATTTACTATAGAAAAGTCAATCCCTGGGATATTTAAAATTTGCGACAGTATAAAATTAGTTTTTGAATAATTTACTATAGAAAAGGCAATCCCTGGCGTAATTAAAATTTGCGACAGTATAAAATTAGTTTTTGAATAATTTACTATAGAAAAGTCAATCCCTGGGATATTTAAAATTTGCGACAGTATAAAATTAGTTTTTGAATAATTTACTATAGAAAAGTCAATCCCTGGGATATTTAAAATTTGCGACAGTATAAAATTAGTTTTTGAATAATTTACTATAGAAAAGGCAATCCCTGGCGTAATTAAAATTTGCGACAGTATAAAATTATTTTTTGAATAATTTACTATAGAAAAGGCAATCCCTGGCGTAATTAAAATTTGTGACAGTTGAAAATTATTTTTTGAATAATTTACTATAGAAAAGTCAATCCCTGGCGCAATTAAAATTTGTGACAGTATAAAATTATTTTTTGAATAATTTACTATAGAAAAGGCAATCCCTGGGATATTTAAAATTTGCGACAGTATAAAATTAGTTTTTGAATAATTTACTATAGAAAAGTCAATCCCTGGCGTAATTAAAATTTGTGACAGTTGAAAATTATTTTTTGAATAATTTACTATAGAAAAGTCAATCCCTGGCGCAATTAAAATTTGTGACAGTTGAAAATTAGTTTTTGAATAATTTACTATAGAAAAGGCAATCCCTGGCGCAATTAAAATTTGTGACAGTTGAAAATTAGTTTTTGAATAATTTACTATAGAAAAGTCAATCCCTGGCGCAATTAAAATTTGTGACAGTTGAAAATTATTTTTTGAATAATTTACTATAGAAAAGGCAATCCCTGGGATATTTAAAATTTGCGACAGTATAAAATTAGTTTTTGAATAATTTACTATAGAAAAGTCAATCCCTGGCGCAATTAAAATTTGTGACAGTATAAAATTAGTTTTTGAATAATTTACTATAGAAAAGTCAATCCCTGGGATATTTAAAATTTGCGACAGTATAAAATTAGTTTTTGAATAATTTACTATAGAAAAGTCAATCCCTGGGATATTTAAAATTTGCGACAGTATAAAATTATTTTTTGAATAATTTACTATAGAAAAGGCAATCCCTGGCGTAATTTAAATTTGCGACAGTATAAAATTAGTTTTTGAATAATTTACTATAGAAAAGTCAATCCCTGGCGCAATTAAAATTTGTGACAGTTGAAAATTATTTTTTGAATAATTTACTATAGAAAAGGCAATCCCTGGGATATTTAAAATTTGCGACAGTATAAAATTAGTTTTTGAATAATTTACTATAGAAAAGTCAATCTCTGGCGTAATTAAAATTTGTGACAGTTGAAAATTATTTTTTGAATAATTTACTATAGAAAAGTCAATCCCTGGCGCAATTAAAATTTGTGACAGTATAAAATTAGTTTTTGAATAATTTACTATAGAAAAGTCAATCCCTGGGATATTTAAAATTTGCGACAGTATAAAATTATTTTTTGAATAATTTACTATAGAAAAGGCAATCCCTGGCGTAATTAAAATTTGCGACAGTATAAAATTAGTTTTTGAATAATTTACTATAGAAAAGTCAATCCCTGGCGCAATTAAAATTTGTGACAGTTGAAAATTATTTTTTGAATAATTTACTATAGAAAAGGCAATCCCTGGGATATTTAAAATTTGCGGCAGTATAAAATTAGTTTTTGAATAATTTACTATAGAAAAGTCAATCCCTGGCGTAATTAAAATTTGTGACAGTTGAAAATTATTTTTTGAATAATTTACTATAGAAAAGTCAATCCCTAGCGCAATTAAAATTTGTGACAGTTGAAAATTATTTTTTGAATAATTTACTATAGAAAAGGCAATCCCTGGGATATTTAAAATTTGCGACAGTATAAAATTAGTTTTTGAATAATTTACTATAGAAAAGTCAATCCCTGGCGCAATTAAAATTTGTGACAGTATAAAATTAGTTTTTGAATAATTTACTATAGAAAAGTCAATCCCTGGGATATTTAAAATTTGCGACAGTATAAAATTAGTTTTTGAATAATTTACTATAGAAAAGTCAATCCCTGGGATATTTAAAATTTGCGACAGTATAAAATTATTTTTTGAATAATTTACTATAGAAAAGGCAATCCCTGGCGTAATTAAAATTTGCGACAGTATAAAATTAGTTTTTGAATAATTTACTATAGAAAAGTCAATCCCTGGCGCAATTAAAATTTGTGACAGTATAAAATTAGTTTTTGAATAATTTACGATAGAAAAGTCAATCCCTGGGATATTTAAAATTTGCGACAGTATAAAATTAGTTTTTGAATAATTTACTATAGAAAAGTCAATCCCTGGGATATTTAAAATTTGCGACAGTATAAAATTAGTTTTTGAATAATTTACTATAGAAAAGGCAATCCCTGGCGTAATTAAAATTTGCGACAGTATAAAATTAGTTTTTGAATAATTTACTATAGAAAAGTCAATCCCTGGGATATTTAAAATTTGCGACAGTATAAAATTAGTTTTTGAATAATTTACTATAGAAAAGTCAATCCCTGGGATATTTAAAATTTGCGACAGTATAAAATTAGTTTTTGAATAATTTACTATAGAAAAGTCAATCCCTGGCGCAATTAAAATTTGTGACAGTTGAAAATTATTTTTTGAAAAATTTACTATAGAAAAGGCAATCCCTGGCGCAATTAAAATTTGTGACAGTTGAAAATTATTTTTTGAATAATTTACTATAGAAAAGGCAATCCCTGGCGTAATTAAAATTTGTGACAGTTGAAAATTATTTTTTGAATAATTTACTATAGAAAAGTCAATCCCTGGCGCAATTAAAATTTGTGACAGTATAAAATTATTTTTTGAATAATTTACTATAGAAAAGGCAATCCCTGGGATATTTAAAATTTGCGACAGTATAAAATTAGTTTTTGAATAATTTACTATAGAAAAGTCAATCCCTGGCGCAATTAAAATTTGTGACAGTATAAAATTAGTTTTTGAATAATTTACTATAGAAAAGTCAATCCCTGGGATATTTAAAATTTGCGACAGTATAAAATTAGTTTTTGAATAATTTACTATAGAAAAGTCAATCCCTGGGATATTTAAAATTTGCGACAGTATAAAATTATTTTTTGAATAATTTACTATAGAAAAGGCAATCCCTGGCGTAATTAAAATTTGCGACAGTATAAAATTAGTTTTTGAATAATTTACTATAGAAAAGTCAATCCCTGGCGCAATTAAAATTTGTGACAGTTGAAAATTATTTTTTGAATAATTTACTATAGAAAAGGCAATCCCTGGGATATTTAAAATTTGCGACAGTATAAAATTAGTTTTTGAATAATTTACTATAGAAAAGGCAATCCCTGGGATATTTAAAATTTGCGACAGTATAAAATTAGTTTTTGAATAATTTACTATAGAAAAGTCAATCCCTGGCGCAATTAAAATTTGTGACAGTATAAAATTAGTTTTTGAATAATTTACTATAGAAAAGTCAATCCCTGGGATATTTAAAATTTGCGACAGTATAAAATTAGTTTTTGAATAATTTACTATAGAAAAGTCAATCCCTGGGATATTTAAAATTTGCGACAGTATAAAATTAGTTTTTGAATAATTTACTATAGAAAAGTCAATCCCTGGGATATTTAAAATTTGCGACAGTATAAAATTATTTTTTGAATAATTTACTATAGAAAAGGCAATCCCTGGCGTAATTAAAATTTGCGACAGTATAAAATTAGTTTTTGAATAATTTACTATAGAAAAGTCAATCCCTGGCGCAATTAAAATTTGTGACAGTTGAAAATTATTTTTTGAATAATTTACTATAGAAAAGGCAATCCCTGGGATATTTAAAATTTGCGACAGTATAAAATTAGTTTTTGAATAATTTACTATAGAAAAGTCAATCCCTGGCGTAATTAAAATTTGTGACAGTTGAAAATTATTTTTTGAATAATTTACTATAGAAAAGTCAATCCCTGGCGCAATTAAAATTTGTGACAGTTGAAAATTAGTTTTTGAATAATTTACTATAGAAAAGGCAATCCCTGGCGCAATTAAAATTTGTGACAGTTGAAAATTATTTTTTGAATAATTTACTATAGAAAAGTCAATCCCTGGGATATTTAAAATTTGCGACAGTATAAAATTAGTTTTTGAATAATTTACTATAGAAAAGGCAATCCCTGGCGTAATTAAAATTTGCGACAGTATAAAATTATTTTTTGAATAATTTACTATAGAAAAGGCAATCCCTGGCGCAATTAAAATTTGTGACAGTTGAAAATTATTTTTTGAAAAATTTACTATAGAAAAGGCAATCCCTGGCGCAATTAAAATTTGTGACAGTATAAAATTAGTTTTTGAATAATTTACTATAGAAAAGTCAATCCCTGGCGCAATTAAAATTTGTGACAGTTGAAAATTATTTTTTGAATAATTTACTATAGAAAAGGCAATCCCTGGGATATTTAAAATTTGCGACAGTATAAAATTAGTTTTTGAATAATTTACTATAGAAAAGGCAATCCCTGGCGCAATTAAAATTTGTGACAGTATAAAATTAGTTTTTGAATAATTTACTATAGAAAAGTCAATCCCTGGCGCAATTAAAATTTGTGACAGTATAAAATTATTTTTTGAATAATTTACTATAGAAAAGTCAATCCCTGGCGCAATTAAAATTTGTGACAGTATAAAATTATTTTTTGAATAATTTACTATAGAAAAGGCAATCCCTGGCGTAATTAAAATTTGTGACAGTATAAAATTAGTTTTTGAATAATTTACTATAGAAAAGTCAATCCCTGGCGCAATTAAAATTTGTGACAGTATAAAATTATTTTTTGAATAATTTACTATAGAAAAGTCAATCCCTGGCGCAATTAAAATTTGTGACAGTATAAAATTATTTTTTGAATAATTTACTATAGAAAAGTCAATCCCTGGGATATTTAAAATTTGCGACAGTATAAAATTAGTTTTTGAATAATTTACTATAGAAAAGTCAATCCCTGGCGCAATTAAAATTTGTGACAGTTGAAAATTATTTTTTGAATAATTTACTATAGAAAAGTCAATCCCTGGCGCAATTAAAATTTGTGACAGTATAAAATTATTTTTTGAATAATTTACTATAGAAAAGTCAATCCCTGGCGTAATTAAAATTTGTGACAGTATAAAATTAGTTTTTGAAAAATTTACTATAGAAAAGGCAATCCCTGGGATATTTAAAATTTGCGACAGTATAAAATTAGTTTTTGAATAATTTACTATAGAAAAGGCAATCCCTGGCGTAATTAAAATTTGTGACAGTATAAAATTATTTTTTGAATAATTTACTATAGAAAAGGCAATCCCTGGCGTAATTAAAATTTGCGACAGTATAAAATTAGTTTTTGAATAATTTACTATAGAAAAGTCAATCCCTGGGATATTTAAAATTTGCGACAGTATAAAATTAGTTTTTGAATAATTTACTATAGAAAAGTCAATCCCTGGGATATTTAAAATTTGCGACAGTATAAAATTAGTTTTTGAATAATTTACTATAGAAAAGTCAATCCCTGGGATATTTAAAATTTGCGACAGTATAAAATTATTTTTTGAATAATTTACTATAGAAAAGGCAATCCCTGGCGTAATTAAAATTTGCGACAGTATAAAATTAGTTTTTGAATAATTTACTATAGAAAAGTCAATCCCTGGCGCAATTAAAATTTGTGACAGTTGAAAATTATTTTTTGAATAATTTACTATAGAAAAGGCAATCCCTGGGATATTTAAAATTTGCGACAGTATAAAATTAGTTTTTGAATAATTTACTATAGAAAAGTCAATCCCTGGGATATTTAAAATTTGCGACAGTATAAAATTAGTTTTTGAATAATTTACTATAGAAAAGTCAATCCCTGGGATATTTAAAATTTGCGACAGTATAAAATTAGTTTTTGAATAATTTACTATAGAAAAGGCAATCCCTGGCGCAATTAAAATTTGTGACAGTATAAAATTAGTTTTTGAATAATTTACTATAGAAAAGTCAATCCCTGGCGCAATTAAAATTTGTGACAGTATAAAATTATTTTTTGAATAATTTACTATAGAAAAGTCAATCCCTGGCGCAATTAAAATTTGTGACAGTATAAAATTATTTTTTGAATAATTTACTATAGAAAAGGCAATCCCTGGCGTAATTAAAATTTGTGACAGTATAAAATTAGTTTTTGAATAATTTACTATAGAAAAGTCAATCCCTGGCGCAATTAAAATTTGTGACAGTATAAAATTATTTTTTGAATAATTTACTATAGAAAAGTCAATCCCTGGCGCAATTAAAATTTGTGACAGTATAAAATTATTTTTTGAATAATTTACTATAGAAAAGGCAATCCCTGGCGTAATTAAAATTTGTGACAGTTGAAAATTATTTTTTGAAAAATTTACTATAGAAAAGGCAATCCCTGGCGCAATTAAAATTTGTGACAGTTGAAAATTATTTTTTGAATAATTTACTAAAGGCAATCCCTGGCGTAATTAAAATTTGTGACAGTATAAAATTAGTTTTTGAATAATTTACTATAGAAAAGTCAATCCCTGGCGCAATTAAAATTTGTGACAGTTGAAAATTATTTTTTGAAAAATTTACTATAGAAAAGTCAATCCCTGGCGCAATTAAAATTTGTGACAGTATAAAATTAGTTTTTGAATAATTTACTATAGAAAAGTCAATCCCTGGCGCAATTAAAATTTGTGACAGTTGAAAATTATTTTTTGAATAATTTACTATAGAAAAGTCAATCCCTGGCGCAATTAAAATTTGCGACAGTATAAAATTATTTTTTGAATAATTTACTATAGAAAAGGCAATCCCTGGCGCAATTAAAATTTGTGACAGTTGAAAATTATTTTTTGAATAATTTACTACAGAAAAGTCAATCCCTGGCGCAATTAAAATTTGTGACAGTTGAAAATTATTTTTTGAATAATTTACTATAGAAAAGTCAATCCCTGGCGCAATTAAAATTTGCGACAGTATAAAATTATTTTTTGAATAATTTACTATAGAAAAGGCAATCCCTGGGATATTTAAAATTTGCGACAGTATAAAATTAGTTTTTGAATAATTTACTATAGAAAAGTCAATCCCTGGCGTAATTAAAATTTGCGACAGTATAAAATTAGTTTTTGAATAATTTACTATAGAAAAGGCAATCCCTGGCGCAATTAAAATTTGTGACAGTTGAAAATTATTTTTTGAATAATTTACTATAGAAAAGTCAATCCCTGGCGCAATTAAAATTTGTGACAGTTGAAAATTATTTTTTGAATAATTTACTATAGAAAAGGCAATCCCTGGGATATTTAAAATTTGCGACAGTATAAAATTAGTTTTTGAATAATTTACTATAGAAAAGTCAATCCCTGGCGCAATTAAAATTTGCGACAGTATAAAATTAGTTTTTGAATAATTTACTATAGAAAAGGCAATCCCTGGCGCAATTAAAATTTGTGACAGTATAAAATTAGTTTTTGAATAATTTACTATAGAAAAGTCAATCCCTGGCGTAATTAAAATTTGCGACAGTATAAAATTAGTTTTTGAATAATTTACTATAGAAAAGTCAATCCCTGGCGCAATTAAAATTTGTGACAGTATAAAATTAGTTTTTGAATAATTTACTATAGAAAAGGCAATCCCTGGCGTAATTAAAATTTGCGACAGTATAAAATTATTTTTTGAATAATTTACTATAGAAAAGTCAATCCCTGGCGCAATTAAAATTTGTGACAGTATAAAATTATTTTTTGAATAATTTACTATAGAAAAGTCAATCCCTGGGATATTTAAAATTTGCGACAGTATAAAATTATTTTTTGAATAATTTACTATAGAAAAGGCAATCCCTGGCGTAATTAAAATTTGTGACAGTATAAAATTAGTTTTTGAATAATTTACTATAGAAAAGGCAATCCCTGGCGCAATTAAAATTTGTGACAGTTGAAAATTATTTTTTGAATAATTTACTATAGAAAAGTCAATCCCTGGCGCAATTAAAATTTGTGACAGTATAAAATTATTTTTTGAATAATTTACTATAGAAAAGTCAATCCCTGGGATATTTAAAATTTGCGACAGTATAAAATTATTTTTTGAATAATTTACTATAGAAAAGGCAATCCCTGGCGTAATTAAAATTTGCGACAGTATAAAATTATTTTTTGAATAATTTACTATAGAAAAGGCAATCCCTGGCGTAATTAAAATTTGCGACAGTATAAAATTAGTTTTTGAATAATTTACTATAGAAAAGGCAATCCCTGGCGCAATTAAAATTTGTGACAGTTGAAAATTATTTTTTGTATAATTTACTATAGAAAAGTCAATCCCTGGCGCAATTAAAATTTGTGACAGTTGAAAATTATTTTTTGAATAATTTACTATAGAAAAGGCAATCCCTGGCGCAATTAAAATTTGTGACAGTTGAAAATTATTTTTTGAATAATTTACTATAGAAAAGGCAATCCCTGGGATATTTAAAATTTGCGACAGTATAAAATTAGTTTTTGAATAATTTACTATAGAAAAGGCAATCCCTGGGATATTTAAAATTTGCGACAGTATAAAATTAGTTTTTGAATAATTTACTATAGAAAAGGCAATCCCTGGCGCAATTAAAATTTGTGACAGTTGAAAATTATTTTTTGAATAATTTACTATAGAAAAGGCAATCCCTGGCGTAATTAAAATTTGCGACAGTATAAAATTATTTTTTGAATAATTTACTATAGAAAAGTCAATCCCTGGCGTAATTAAAATTTGCGACAGTATAAAATTATTTTTTGAATAATTTACTATAGAAAAGGCAATCCCTGGGATATTTAAAATTTGCGACAGTATAAAATTAGTTTTTGAATAATTTACTATAGAAAAGGCAATCCCTGGGATATTTAAAATTTGCGACAGTATAAAATTAGTTTTTGAATAATTTACTATAGAAAAGGCAATACCTGGCGCAATTAAAATTTGTGACAGTATAAAATTATTTTTTGAATAATTTACTATAGAAAAGGCAATCCCTGGCGTAATTAAAATTTGCGACAGTATAAAATTATTTTTTGAATAATTTACTATAGAAAAGGCAATCCCTGGGATATTTAAAATTTGCGACAGTATAAAATTAGTTTTTGAATAATTTACTATAGAAAAGGCAATCCCTGGCGCAATTAAAATTTGTGACAGTTGAAAATTATTTTTTGAATAATTTACTATAGAAAAGTCAATCCCTGGCGCAATTAAAATTTGTGACAGTTGAAAATTATTTTTTGAATAATTTACTATAGAAAAGGCAATCCCTGGGATATTTAAAATTTGCGACAGTATAAAATTAGTTTTTGAATAATTTACTATAGAAAAGGCAATCCCTGGCGCAATTAAAATTTGTGACAGTATAAAATTAGTTTTTGAATAATTTACTATAGAAAAGTCAATCCCTGGCGCAATTAAAATTTGTGACAGTATAAAATTATTTTTTGAATAATTTACTATAGAAAAGTCAATCCCTGGGATATTTAAAATTTGCGACAGTATAAAATTAGTTTTTGAATAATTTACTATAGAAAAGTCAATCCCTGGCGCAATTAAAATTTGTGACAGTTGAAAATTATTTTTTGAATAATTTACTATAGAAAAGTCAATCCCTGGCGCAATTAAAATTTGTGACAGTATAAAATTATTTTTTGAATAATTTACTATAGAAAAGTCAATCCCTGGCGTAATTAAAATTTGTGACAGTATAAAATTAGTTTTTGAAAAATTTACTATAGAAAAGGCAATCCCTGGGATATTTAAAATTTGCGACAGTATAAAATTAGTTTTTGAATAATTTACTATAGAAAAGGCAATCCCTGGCGTAATTAAAATTTGCGACAGTATAAAATTATTTTTTGAATAATTTACTATAGAAAAGTCAATCCCTGGCGCAATTAAAATTTGTGACAGTTGAAAATTATTTTTTGAAAAATTTACTATAGAAAAGGCAATCCCTGGCGTAATTAAAATTTGTGACAGTTGAAAATTAGTTTTTGAATAATTTACTATAGAAAAGTCAATCCCTGGCGTAATTAAAATTTGTGACAGTTGAAAATTAGTTTTTGAATAATTTACTATAGAAAAGGCAATCCCTGGCGTAATTAAAATTTGCGACAGTATAAAATTAGTTTTTGAATAATTTACTATAGAAAAGGCAATCCCTGGCGTAATTAAAATTTGCGACAGTATAAAATTATTTTTTGAATAATTTACTATAGAAAAGGCAATCCCTGGCGTAATTAAAATTTGCGACAGTATAAAATTATTTTTTGAATAATTTACTATAGAAAAGGCAATCCCTGGCGCAATTAAAATTTGTGACAGTATAAAATTAGTTTTTGAATAATTTACTATAGAAAAGTCAATCCCTGGCGTAATTAAAATTTGTGACAGTTGAAAATTATTTTTTGAATAATTTACTATAGAAAAGGCAATCCCTGGGATATTTAAAATTTGCGACAGTATAAAATTAGTTTTTGAATAATTTACTATAGAAAAGTCAATCCCTGGCGTAATTAAAATTTGTGACAGTTGAAAATTATTTTTTGAATAATTTACTATAGAAAAGGCAATCCCTGGGATATTTAAAATTTGCGACAGTATAAAATTAGTTTTTGAATAATTTACTATAGAAAAGTCAATCCCTGGCGCAATTAAAATTTGTGACAGTATAAAATTAGTTTTTGAATAATTTACTATAGAAAAGTCAATCCCTGGCGTAATTAAAATTTGTGACAGTTGAAAATTATTTTTTGAATAATTTACTATAGAAAAGGCAATCCCTGGGATATTTAAAATTTGCGACAGTATAAAATTAGTTTTTGAATAATTTACTATAGAAAAGGCAATCCCTGGCGTAATTAAAATTTGCGACAGTATAAAATTAGTTTTTGAATAATTTACTATAGAAAAGGCAATCCCTGGCGTAATTAAAATTTGCGACAGTATAAAATTATTTTTTGAATAATTTACTATAGAAAAGGCAATCCCTGGCGTAATTAAAATTTGCGACAGTATAAAATTATTTTTTGAATAATTTACTATAGAAAAGGCAATCCCTGGGATATTTAAAATTTGCGACAGTATAAAATTAGTTTTTGAATAATTTACTATAGAAAAGGCAATCCCTGGCGCAATTAAAATTTGTGACAGTTGAAAATTATTTTTTGAATAATTTACTATAGAAAAGTCAATCCCTGGCGCAATTAAAATTTGTGACAGTTGAAAATTAATTTTTGAATAATTTACTATAGAAAAGGCAATCCCTGGGATATTTAAAATTTGCGACAGTATAAAATTAGTTTTTGAATAATTTACTATAGAAAAGGCAATCCCTGGCGCAATTAAAATTTGTGACAGTATAAAATTAGTTTTTGAATAATTTACTATAGAAAAGTCAATCCCTGGCGCAATTAAAATTTGTGACAGTATAAAATTATTTTTTGAATAATTTACTATAGAAAAGTCAATCCCTGGGATATTTAAAATTTGCGACAGTATAAAATTAGTTTTTGAATAATTTACTATAGAAAAGTCAATCCCTGGGATATTTAAAATTTGCGACAGTATAAAATTAATTTTGGAATAATTTACTATAGAAAAGTCAATCCCTGGCGCAATTAAAATTTGTGACAGTATAAAATTATTTTTTGAATAATTTACTATAGAAAAGTCAATCCCTGGCGCAATTAAAATTTGTGACAGTATAAAATTATTTTTTGAATAATTTACTATAGAAAAGGCAATCCCTGGCGCAATTAAAATTTGTGACAGTATAAAATTAGTTTTTGAATAATTTACTATAGAAAAGGCAATCCCTGGCGCAATTAAAATTTGTGACAGTTGAAAATTATTTTTTGAATAATTTACTATAGAAAAGTCAATCCCTGGCGCAATTAAAATTTGTGACAGTTGAAAATTATTTTTTGAATAATTTACTATAGAAAAGGCAATCCCTGGGATATTTAAAATTTGCGACAGTATTAAATTATTTTTTGAATAATTTACTATAGAAAAGGCAATCCCTGGCGCAATTAAAATTTGTGACAGTATAAAATTAGTTTTTGAATAATTTACTATAGAAAAGGCAATCCCTGGCGCAATTAAAATTTGTGACAGTTGAAAATTAGTTTTTGAATAATTTACTATAGAAAAGTCAATCCCTGGGATATTTAAAATTTGTGACAGTTGAAAATTATTTTTTGAATAATTTACTATAGAAAAGGCAATCCCTGGCGCAATTAAAATTTGTGACAGTTGAAAATTATTTTTTGAAAAATTTACTATAGAAAAGGCAATCCCTGGCGCAATTAAAATTTGTGACAGTATAAAATTAGTTTTTGAATAATTTACTATAGAAAAGGCAATCCCTGGCGCAATTAAAATTTGTGACAGTATAAAATTAGTTTTTGAATAATTTACTATAGAAAAGGCAATCCCTGGGATATTTAAAATTTGCGACAGTATAAAATTAGTTTTTGAATAATTTACTATAGAAAAGGCAATCCCTGGCGTAATTAAAATTTGCGACAGTATAAAATTAGTTTTTGAATAATTTACTATAGAAAAGGCAATCCCTGGCGCAATTAAAATTTGTGACAGTTGAAAATTAGTTTTTGAATAATTTACTATAGAAAAGGCAATCCCTGGCGTAATTAATATTTGCGACAGTATAAAATTATTTTTTGAATAATTTACTATAGAAAAGTCAATCCCTGGGATATTTAAAATTTGCGACAGTATAAAATTAGTTTTTGAATAATTTACTATAGAAAAGTCAATCCCTGGCGCAATTAAAATTTGTGACAGTATAAAATTATTTTTTGAATAATTTACTATAGAAAAGTCAATCCCTGGCGCAATTAAAATTTGTGACAGTTGAAAATTATTTTTTGAATAATTTACTATAGAAAAGTCAATCCCTGGGATATTTAAAATTTGCGACAGTATAAAATTAGTTTTTGAATAATTTACTATAGAAAAGTCAATCCCTGGCGCAATTAAAATTTGTGACAGTTGAAAATTATTTTTTGAATAATTTACTATAGAAAAGTCAATCCCTGGCGTAATTAAAATTTGTGACAGTATAAAATTATTTTTTGAATAATTTACTATAGAAAAGTCAATCCCTGGCGCAATTAAAATTTGTGACAGTATAAAATTATTTTTTGAATAATTTACTATAGAAAAGTCAATCCCTGGCGCAATTAAAATTTGTGACAGTTGAAAATTATTTTTTGAATAATTTACTATAGAAAAGGCAATCCCTGGCGTAATTAAAATTTGCGACAGTATAATATTATTTTTTGAATAATTTACTATAGAAAAGTCAATCCCTGGCGCAATTAAAATTTGTGACAGTTGAAAATTATTTTTTGAATAATTTACTATAGAAAAGTCAATCCCTGGGATATTTAAAATTTGCGACAGTATAAAATTAGTTTTTGAATAATTTACTATAGAAAAGTCAATCCCTGGCGCAATTAAAATTTGTGACAGTATAAAATTATTTTTTGAATAATTTACTATAGAAAAGTCAATCCCTGGCGCAATTAAAATTTGTGACAGTTGAAAATTATTTTTTGAATAATTTACTATAGAAAAGTCAATCCCTGGGATATTTAAAATTTGCGACAGTATAAAATTAGTTTTTGAATAATTTACTATAGAAAAGTCAATCCCTGGCGCAATTAAAATTTGTGACAGTATAAAATTAGTTTTTGAATAATTTACTATAGAAAAGGCAATCCCTGGGATATTTAAAATTTGCGACAGTATAAAATTAGTTTTTGAATAATTTACTATAGAAAAGGCAATCCCTGGCGCAATTAAAATTTGTGACAGTATAAAATTAGTTTTTGAATAATTTACTATAGAAAAGGCAATCCCTGGCGTAATTAAAATTTGCGACAGTATAAAATTAGTTTTTGAATAATTTACTATAGAAAAGTCAATCCCTGGCGCAATTAAAATTTGTGACAGTTGAAAATTATTTTTTGAATAATTTACTATAGAAAAGGCAATCCCTGGGATATTTAAAATTTGCGACAGTATAAAATTAGTTTTTGAATAATTTACTATAGAAAAGTCAATCCCTGGGATATTTAAAATTTGCGACAGTATAAAATTATTTTTTGAATAATTTACTATAGAAAAGTCAATCCCTGGCGCAATTAAAATTTGTGACAGTATAAAATTATTTTTTGAATAATTTACTATAGAAAAGTCAATCCCTGGGATATTTAAAATTTGCGACAGTATAAAATTAGTTTTTGAATAATTTACTATAGAAAAGTCAATCCCTGGCGCAATTAAAATTTGTGACAGTTGAAAATTATTTTTTGAATAATTTACTATAGAAAAGTCAATCCCTGGCGCAATTAAAATTTGCGACAGTTGAAAATTATTTTTTGAATAATTTACTATAGAAAAGTCAATCCCTGGCGCAATTAAAATTTGTGACAGTTGAAAATTATTTTTTGAATAATTTACTATAGAAAAGGCAATCCCTGGGATATTTAAAATTTGCGACAGTATAAAATTAGTTTTTGAATAATTTACTATAGAAAAGGCAATCCCTGGCGTAATTAAAATTTGTGACAGTATAAAATTATTTTTTGAATAATTTACTATAGAAAAGGCAATCCCTGGCGTAATTAAAATTTGCGACAGTATAAAATTAGTTTTTGAATAATTTACTATAGAAAAGTCAATCCCTGGCGCAATTAAAATTTGTGACAGTTGAAAATTATTTTTTGAATAATTTACTATAGAAAAGTCAATCCCTGGCGCAATTAAAATTTGTGACAGTTGAAAATTATTTTTTGAATAATTTACTATAGAAAAGTCAATCCATGGCGCAATTAAAATTTGTGACAGTATAAAATTATTTTTTGAATAATTTACTATAGAAAAGTCAATCCCTGGCGTAATTAAAATTTGTGACAGTATAAAATTAGTTTTTGAATAATTTACTATAGAAAAGTCAATCCCTGGCGCAATTAAAATTTGTGACAGTATAAAATTATTTTTTGAATAATTTACTATAGAAAAGTCAATCCCTGGGATATTTAAAATTTGCGACAGTTGAAAATTATTTTTTGAATAATTTACTATAGAAAAGGCAATCCCTGGGATATTTAAAATTTGCGACAGTATAAAATTAGTTTTTGAATAATTTACTATAGAAAAGGCAATCCCTGGCGCAATTAAAATTTGTGACAGTTGAAAATTATTTTTTGAATAATTTACTATAGAAAAGTCAATCCCTGGCGCAATTAAAATTTGTGACAGTATAAAATTATTTTTTGAAAAATTTACTATAGAAAAGGCAATCCCTGGCGCAATTAAAATTTGCGACAGTATAAAATTAGTTTTTGAATAATTTACTATAGAAAAGTCAATACCTGGCGCAATTAAAATTTGTGACAGTTGAAAATTATTTTTTGAATAATTTACTATAGAAAAGGCAATCCCTGGGATATTTAAAATTTGCGACAGTATAAAATTAGTTTTTGAATAATTTACTATAGAAAAGTCAATCCCTGGTGTAATTAAAATTTGTGACAGTTGAAAATTATTTTTTGAATAATTTACTATAGAAAAGTCAATCCCTGGCGCAATTAAAATTTGTGACAGTATAAAATTAGTTTTTGAATAATTTACTATAGAAAAGTCAATCCCTGGCGCAATTAAAATTTGCGACAGTATAAAATTAGTTTTTGAATAATTTACTATAGAAAAGGCAATCCCTGGCGCAATTAAAATTTGTGACAGTTGAAAATTATTTTTTGAATAATTTACTATAGAAAAGTCAATCCCTGGCGCAATTAAAATTTGTGACAGTATAAAATTATTTTTTGAATAATTTACTATAGAAAAGTCAATCCCTGGCGTAATTAAAATTTGTGACAGTATAAAATTAGTTTTTGAAAAATTTACTATAGAAAAGGCAATCCCTGGGATATTTAAAATTTGCGACAGTATAAAATTAGTTTTTGAATAATTTACTATAGAAAAAGGCAATCCCTGGCGTAATTAAAATTTGCGACAGTATAAAATTATTTTTTGAATAATTTACTATAGAAAAGTCAATCCCTGGCGTAATTAAAATTTGTGACAGTTGAAAATTATTTTTTGAAAAATTTACTATAGAAAAGTCAATCCCTGGCGCAATTAAAATTTGTGACAGTATAAAATTAGTTTTTGAATAATTTACTATAGAAAAGGCAATCCCTGGCGTAATTAAAATTTGCGACAGTTGAAAATTATTTTTTGAATAATTTACTATAGAAAAGTCAATCCCTGGCGCAATTAAAATTTGTGACAGTTGAAAATTATTTTTTGAATAATTTACTATAGAAAAGTCAATCCCTGGCGCAATTAAAATTTGTGACAGTTGAAAATTATTTTTTGAAAAATTTACTATAGAAAAGGCAATCCCTGGCGCAATTAAAATTTGTGACAGTATAAAATTAGTTTTTGAATAATTTACTATAGAAAAGGCAATCCCTGGCGCAATTAAAATTTGTGACAGTTGAAAATTATTTTTTTGAATAATTTACTATAGAAAAGTCAATCCCTGGCGCAATTAAAATTTGTGACAGTTGAAAATTATTTTTTGAATAATTTACTATAGAAAAGTCAATGGCGTAATTAAAATTTGTGACAGTATAAAATTATTTTTTGAATAATTTACTATAGAAAAGTCAATCCCTGGCGCAATTAAAATTTGTGACAGTATAAAATTATTTTTTGAATAATTTACTATAGAAAAGGCAATCCCTGGCGTAATTAAAATTTGCGACAGTATAAAATTAGTTTTTGAATAATTTACTATAGAAAAGTCAATCCCTGGCGCAATTAAAATTTGTGACAGTTGAAAATTATTTTTGAAAAATTTACTATAGAAAAGGCAATCCCTGGCGCAATTAAAATTTGTGACAGTATAAAATTAGTTTTTGAATAATTTACTATAGAAAAGTCAATCCTGGCCCAATTAAAATTTGTGACAGTATAAAATTATTTTTTGAATAATTTACTATAGAAAAGTCAACCCTGGCGCAATTAAAATTGTGACAGTTGAAAATTATTTTTGAAAAATTTACTATAGAAAAGGCAATCCCTGGCGCAATTAAAATTTGTGACAGTTGAAAATTATTTTTTGAATAATTTACTATAGAAAAGTCAATCCCTGGCGCAATTAAAATTTGTGACAGTTGAAAATTATTTTTTGAAAAATTTACTATAGAAAAGTCAATCCCTGGCGTAATTAAAATTTGTGACAGTTGAAAATTATTTTTTGAATAATTTACTATAGAAAAGTCAATCCCTGGCGCAATTAAAATTTGTGACAGTATAAAATTATTTTTTGAATAATTTACTATAGAAAAGGCAATCCCTGGCGCAATTAAAATTTGTGACAGTATAAAATTATTTTTTGAATAATTTACTATAGAAAAGGCAATCCCTGGGATATTTAAATTTGCGACAGTATAAAATTAGTTTTTGAATAATTTACTATAGAAAAGTCAATCCCTGGCGCAATTAAAATTTGCGACAGTATAAAATTATTTTTTGAATAATTTACTATAGAAAAGGCAATCCCTGGCGCAATTAAAATTTGTGACAGTTGAAAATTATTTTTTGAATAATTTACTATAGAAAAGTCAATCCCTGGCGCAATTAAAATTTGTGACAGTATAAAATTATTTTTTGAATAATTTACTATAGAAAAGTCAATCCCTGGCGCAATTAAAATTTGTGACAGTATAAAATTATTTTTTGAATAATTTACTATAGAAAAGTCAATCCCTGGCGCAATTAAAATTTGTGACAGTATAAAATTATTTTTTGAATAATTTACTATAGAAAAGGCAATCCCTGGCGTAATTAAAATTTGCGACAGTATAAAATTATTTTTTGAATAATTTACTATAGAAAAGGCAATCCCTGGCGCAATTAAAATTTGTGACAGTTGAAAATTATTTTTTGAATAATTTACTATAGAAAAGTCAATCCCTGGCGCAATTAAAATTTGTGACAGTTGAAAATTATTTTTTGAATAATTTACTATAGAAAAGTCAATCCCTGGCGCAATTAAAATTTGTGACAGTATAAAATTATTTTTTGAATAATTTACTATAGAAAAGGCAATCCCTGGCGTAATTAAAATTTGCGACAGTATAAAATTATTTTTTGAATAATTTACTATAGAAAAGTCAATCCCTGGCGTAATTAAAATTTGTGACAGTATAAAATTATTTTTTGAATAATTTACTATAGAAAAGGCAATCCCTGGGATATTTAAAATTTGTGACAGTTGAAAATTATTTTTTGAATAATTTACTATAGAAAAGGCAATCCCTGGCGCAATTAAAATTTGTGACAGTTGAAAATTATTTTTTGAATAATTTACTATAGAAAAGTCAATCCCTGGCGTAATTAAAATTTGTGACAGTTGAAAATTATTTTTTGAATAATTTACTATAGAAAAGTCAATCCCTGGCGCAATTAAAATTTGTGACAGTATAAAATTATTTTTTGAATAATTTACTATAGAAAAGTCAATCCCTGGCGCAATTAAAATTTGTGACAGTTGAAAATTATTTTTTGAATAATTTACTATAGAAAAGTCAATCCCTGGCGCAATTAAAATTTGTGACAGTATAAAATTATTTTTTGAATAATTTACTATAGAAAAGTCAATCCCTGGGATATTTAAAATTTGCGACAGTATAAAATTAGTTTTTGAATAATTTACTATAGAAAAGTCAATCCCTGGCGCAATTAAAATTTGTGACAGTTGAAAATTATTTTTTGAATAATTTACTATAGAAAAGTCAATCCCTGGCGTAATTAAAATTTGTGACAGTTGAAAATTATTTTTTGAATAATTTACTATAGAAAAGTCAATCCCTGGCGCAATTAAAATTTGTGACAGTATAAAATTATTTTTTGAATAATTTACTATAGAAAAGTCAATCCCTGGCGCAATTAAAATTTGTGACAGTTGAAAATTATTTTTTGAATAATTTACTATAGAAAAGTCAATCCCTGGCGCAATTAAAATTTGTGACAGTTGAAAATTATTTTTTGAATAATTTACTATAGAAAAGGCAATCCCTGGGATATTTAAAATTTGCGACAGTATACAATTAGTTTTTGAATAATTTACTATAGAAAAGTCAATCCCTGGCGCAATTAAAATTTGTGACAGTATAAAATTAGTTTTTGAATAATTTACTATAGAAAAGTCAATCCCTGGCGCAATTAAAATTTGTGACAGTATAAAATTAGTTTTTGAATAATTTACTATAGAAAAGTCAATCCCTGGCGCAATTAAAATTTGTGACAGTATAAAATTAGTTTTTGAATAATTTACTATAGAAAAGGCAATCCCTGGCGCAATTAAAATTTGCGACAGTATAAAATTAGTTTTTGAATAATTTACTATAGAAAAGTCAATCCCTGGCGCAATTAAAATTTGTGACAGTATAAAATTAGTTTTTGAATAATTTACTATAGAAAAGGCAATCCCTGGCGTAATTAAAATTTGTGACAGTTGAAAATTATTTTTTGAAAAATTTACTATATAAAAGGCAATCCCTGGGATATTTAAAATTTGCGACAGTATAAAATTAGTTTTTGAATAATTTACTATAGAAAAGTCAATCCCTGGCGCAATTAAAATTTGTGACAGTATAAAATTATTTTTTGAATAATTTACTATAGAAAAGTCAATCCCTGGCGCAATTAAAATTTGTGACAGTTGAAAATTATTTTTTGAATAATTTACTATAGAAAAGGCAATCCCTGGGATATTTAAAATTTGCGACAGTATAAAATTAGTTTTTGAATAATTTACTATAGAAAAGTCAATCCCTGGCGCAATTAAAATTTGCGACAGTATAAAATTAGTTTTTGAATAATTTACTATAGAAAAGTCAATCCCTGGGATATTTAAAATTTGCGACAGTATAAAATTAGTTTTTGAATAATTTACTATAGAAAAGTCAATCCCTGGCGCAATTAAAATTTGTGACAGTATAAAATTATTTTTTGAATAATTTACTATAGAAAAGGCAATCCCTGGGATATTTAAAATTTGTGACAGTATAAAATTATTTTTTGAATAATTTACTATAGAAAAGTCAATCCCTGGCGCAATTAAAATTTGTGACAGTTGAAAATTATTTTTTGAATAATTTACTATAGAAAAGGCAATCCCTGGGATATTTAAAATTTGCGACAGTATAAAATTAGTTTTTGAATAATTTACTATAGAAAAGTCAATCCCTGGCGCAATTAAAATTTGTGACAGTATAAAATTAGTTTTTGAATAATTTACTATAGAAAAGTCAATCCCTGGCGCAATTAAAATTTGCGACAGTATAAAATTAGTTTTTGAATAATTTACTATAGAAAAGGCAATCCCTGGCGCAATTAAAATTTGTGACAGTTGAAAATTATTTTTTGAATAATTTACTATAGAAAAGTCAATCCCTGGCGCAATTAAAATTTGTGACAGTATAAAATTATTTTTTGAATAATTTACTATAGAAAAGTCAATCCCTGGCGTAATTAAAATTTGTGACAGTATAAAATTAGTTTTTGAAAAATTTACTATAGAAAAGGCAATCCCTGGGATATTTAAAATTTGCGACAGTATAAAATTAGTTTTTGAATAATTTACTATAGAAAAGGCAATCCCTGGCGTAATTAAAATTTGCGACAGTATAAAATTATTTTTTGAATAATTTACTATAGAAAAGTCAATCCCTGGCGTAATTAAAATTTGTGACAGTTGAAAATTATTTTTTGAATAATTTACTATAGAAAAGTCAATCCCTGGCGCAATTAAAATTTGTGACAGTATAAAATTAGTTTTTGAATAATTTACTATAGAAAAGGCAATCCCTGGCGTAATTAAAATTTGCGACAGTATAAAATTAGTTTTTGAATAATTTACTATAGAAAAGGCAATCCCTGGCGTAATTAAAATTTGCGACAGTATAAAATTATTTTTTGAATAATTTACTATAGAAAAGTCAATCCCTGGCGTAATTAAAATTTGTGACAGTTGAAAATTATTTTATGAATAATTTACTATAGAAAAGTCAATCCCTGGCGCAATTAAAATTTGTGACAGTATAAAATTAGTTTTTGAATAATTTACTATAGAAAAGGCAATCCCTGGCGTAATTAAAATTTGCGACAGTATAAAATTAGTTTTTGAATAATTTACTATAGAAAAGTCAATCCCTGGCGCAATTAAAATTTGTGACAGTTGAAAATTATTTTTTGAATAATTTACTATAGAAAAGGCAATCCCTGGGATATTTAAAATTTGCGACAGTATAAAATTAGTTTTTGAATAATTTACTATAGAAAAGTCAATCCCTGGGATATTTAAAATTTGCGACAGTATAAAATTAGTTTTTGAATAATTTACTATAGAAAAGTCAATCCCTGGCGCAATTAAAATTTGTGACAGTATAAAATTATTTTTTGAATAATTTACTATAGAAAAGTCAATCCCTGGCGCAATTAAAATTTGTGACAGTATAAAATTATTTTTTGAATAATTTACTATAGAAAAGTCAATCCCTGGCGTAATTAAAATTTGTGACAGTTGAAAATTATTTTTTGAATAATTTACTATAGAAAAGTCAATCCCTGGCGCAATTAAAATTTGTGACAGTTGAAAATTATTTTTTGAAAAATTTACTATAGAAAAGGCAATCCCTGGCGCAATTAAAATTTGTGACAGTTGAAAATTATTTTTTGAAAAATTTACTATAGAAAAGGCAATCCCTGGCGCAATTAAAATTTGTGACAGTATAAAATTAGTTTTTGAATAATTTACTATAGAAAAGTCAATCCCTGGCGTAATTAAAATTTGTGACAGTTGAAAATTATTTTTTGAATAATTTACTATAGAAAAGTCAATCCCTGGCGCAATTAAAATTTGTGACAGTATAAAATTAGTTTTTGAATAATTTACTATAGAAAAGTCAATCCCTGGCGCAATTAAAATTTGTGACAGTTGAAAATTATTTTTTGAAAAATTTACTATAGAAAAGGCAATCCCTGGCGCAATTAAAATTTGTGACAGTTGAAAATTATTTTTTGAAAAATTTACTATAGAAAAGGCAATCCCTGGCGCAATTAAAATTTGTGACAGTATAAAATTAGTTTTTGAATAATTTACTATAGAAAAGTCAATCCCTGGCGCAATTAAAATTTGTGACAGTATAAAATTAGTTTTTGAATAATTTACTATAGAAAAGTCAATCCCTGGCGCAATTAAAATTTGTGACAGTATAAAATTATTTTTTGAATAATTTACTATAGAAAAGTCAATCCCTGGCGCAATTAAAATTTGTGACAGTTGAAAATTATTTTTTGAATAATTTACTATAGAAAAGTCAATCCCTGGCGCAATTAAAATTTGTGACAGTATAAAATTATTTTTTGAATAATTTACTATAGAAAAGGCAATCCCTGGGATATTTAAAATTTGCGACAGTATACAATTAGTTTTTGAATAATTTACTATAGAAAAGTCAATCCCTGGCGCAATTAAAATTTGTGACAGTATAAAATTAGTTTTTGAATAATTTACTATAGAAAAGTCAATCCCTGGCGCAATTAAAATTTGTGACAGTATAAAATTAGTTTTTGAATAATTTACTATAGAAAAGTCAATCCCTGGCGCAATTAAAATTTGTGACAGTATAAAATTATTTTTTGAATAATTTACTATAGAAAAGTCAATCCCTGGCGCAATTAAAATTTGTGACAGTTGAAAATTATTTTTTGAATAATTTACTATAGAAAAGTCAATCCCTGGCGCAATTAAAATTTGTGACAGTATAAAATTATTTTTTGAATAATTTACTATAGAAAAGTCAATCCCTGGGATATTTAAAATTTGCGACAGTATAAAATTAGTTTTTGAATAATTTACTATAGAAAAGTCAATCCCTGGCGCAATTAAAATTTGTGACAGTTGAAAATTATTTTTTGAATAATTTACTATAGAAAAGTCAATCCCTGGCGTAATTAAAATTTGTGACAGTTGAAAATTATTTTTTGAATAATTTACTATAGAAAAGTCAATCCCTGGCGCAATTAAAATTTGTGACAGTATAAAATTATTTTTTGAATAATTTACTATAGAAAAGTCAATCCCTGGCGCAATTAAAATTTGTGACAGTTGAAAATTATTTTTTGAATAATTTACTATAGAAAAGTCAATCCCTGGCGCAATTAAAATTTGTGACAGTTGAAAATTATTTTTTGAATAATTTACTATAGAAAAGGCAATCCCTGGGATATTTAAAATTTGCGACAGTATACAATTAGTTTTTGAATAATTTACTATAGAAAAGTCAATCCCTGGCGCAATTAAAATTTGTGACAGTATAAAATTAGTTTTTGAATAATTTACTATAGAAAAGTCAATCCCTGGCGCAATTAAAATTTGTGACAGTATAAAATTAGTTTTTGAATAATTTACTATAGAAAAGTCAATCCCTGGCGCAATTAAAATTTGTGACAGTATAAAATTAGTTTTTGAATAATTTACTATAGAAAAGGCAATCCCTGGCGCAATTAAAATTTGCGACAGTATAAAATTAGTTTTTGAATAATTTACTATAGAAAAGTCAATCCCTGGCGCAATTAAAATTTGTGACAGTATAAAATTAGTTTTTGAATAATTTACTATAGAAAAGGCAATCCCTGGCGTAATTAAAATTTGTGACAGTTGAAAATTATTTTTTGAAAAATTTACTATATAAAAGGCAATCCCTGGGATATTTAAAATTTGCGACAGTATAAAATTAGTTTTTGAATAATTTACTATAGAAAAGTCAATCCCTGGCGCAATTAAAATTTGTGACAGTATAAAATTATTTTTTGAATAATTTACTATAGAAAAGTCAATCCCTGGCGCAATTAAAATTTGTGACAGTTGAAAATTATTTTTTGAATAATTTACTATAGAAAAGGCAATCCCTGGGATATTTAAAATTTGCGACAGTATAAAATTAGTTTTTGAATAATTTACTATAGAAAAGTCAATCCCTGGCGCAATTAAAATTTGCGACAGTATAAAATTAGTTTTTGAATAATTTACTATAGAAAAGTCAATCCCTGGGATATTTAAAATTTGCGACAGTATAAAATTAGTTTTTGAATAATTTACTATAGAAAAGTCAATCCCTGGCGCAATTAAAATTTGTGACAGTATAAAATTATTTTTTGAATAATTTACTATAGAAAAGGCAATCCCTGGGATATTTAAAATTTGTGACAGTATAAAATTATTTTTTGAATAATTTACTATAGAAAAGTCAATCCCTGGCGCAATTAAAATTTGTGACAGTTGAAAATTATTTTTTGAATAATTTACTATAGAAAAGGCAATCCCTGGGATATTTAAAATTTGCGACAGTATAAAATTAGTTTTTGAATAATTTACTATAGAAAAGTCAATCCCTGGCGCAATTAAAATTTGTGACAGTATAAAATTAGTTTTTGAATAATTTACTATAGAAAAGTCAATCCCTGGCGCAATTAAAATTTGCGACAGTATAAAATTAGTTTTTGAATAATTTACTATAGAAAAGGCAATCCCTGGCGCAATTAAAATTTGTGACAGTTGAAAATTATTTTTTGAATAATTTACTATAGAAAAGTCAATCCCTGGCGCAATTAAAATTTGTGACAGTATAAAATTATTTTTTGAATAATTTACTATAGAAAAGTCAATCCCTGGCGTAATTAAAATTTGTGACAGTATAAAATTAGTTTTTGAAAAATTTACTATAGAAAAGGCAATCCCTGGGATATTTAAAATTTGCGACAGTATAAAATTAGTTTTTGAATAATTTACTATAGAAAAGGCAATCCCTGGCGTAATTAAAATTTGCGACAGTATAAAATTATTTTTTGAATAATTTACTATAGAAAAGTCAATCCCTGGCGTAATTAAAATTTGTGACAGTTGAAAATTATTTTTTGAATAATTTACTATAGAAAAGTCAATCCCTGGCGCAATTAAAATTTGTGACAGTATAAAATTAGTTTTTGAATAATTTACTATAGAAAAGGCAATCCCTGGCGTAATTAAAATTTGCGACAGTATAAAATTAGTTTTTGAATAATTTACTATAGAAAAGGCAATCCCTGGCGTAATTAAAATTTGCGACAGTATAAAATTATTTTTTGAATAATTTACTATAGAAAAGTCAATCCCTGGCGTAATTAAAATTTGTGACAGTTGAAAATTATTTTTTGAATAATTTACTATAGAAAAGTCAATCCCTGGCGCAATTAAAATTTGTGACAGTATAAAATTAGTTTTTGAATAATTTACTATAGAAAAGGCAATCCCTGGCGTAATTAAAATTTGCGACAGTATAAAATTAGTTTTTGAATAATTTACTATAGAAAAGTCAATCCCTGGCGCAATTAAAATTTGTGACAGTTGAAAATTATTTTTTGAATAATTTACTATAGAAAAGGCAATCCCTGGGATATTTAAAATTTGCGACAGTATAAAATTAGTTTTTGAATAATTTACTATAGAAAAGTCAATCCCTGGGATATTTAAAATTTGCGACAGTATAAAATTAGTTTTTGAATAATTTACTATAGAAAAGTCAATCCCTGGCGCAATTAAAATTTGTGACAGTATAAAATTATTTTTTGAATAATTTACTATAGAAAAGTCAATCCCTGGCGCAATTAAAATTTGTGACAGTATAAAATTATTTTTTGAATAATTTACTATAGAAAAGTCAATCCCTGGCGTAATTAAAATTTGTGACAGTTGAAAATTATTTTTTGAATAATTTACTATAGAAAAGTCAATCCCTGGCGCAATTAAAATTTGTGACAGTTGAAAATTATTTTTTGAAAAATTTACTATAGAAAAGGCAATCCCTGGCGCAATTAAAATTTGTGACAGTTGAAAATTATTTTTTGAAAAATTTACTATAGAAAAGGCAATCCCTGGCGCAATTAAAATTTGTGACAGTATAAAATTAGTTTTTGAATAATTTACTATAGAAAAGTCAATCCCTGGCGTAATTAAAATTTGTGACAGTTGAAAATTATTTTTTGAATAATTTACTATAGAAAAGTCAATCCCTGGCGCAATTAAAATTTGTGACAGTTGAAAATTATTTTTTGAAAAATTTACTATAGAAAAGTCAATCCCTGGCGCAATTAAAATTTGTGACAGTTGAAAATTATTTTTTGAAAAATTTACTATAGAAAAGGCAATCCCTGGCGCAATTAAAATTTGTGACAGTTGAAAATTATTTTTTGAATAATTTACTATAGAAAAGGCAATCCCTGGCGTAATTAAAATTTGCGACAGTATAAAATTAGTTTTTGAATAATTTACTATAGAAAAGTCAATCCCTGGCATAATTAAAATTTGTGACAGTTGAAAATTATTTTTTGAATAATTTACTATAGAAAAGTCAATCCCTGGCGCAATTAAAATTTGTGACAGTTGAAAATTATTTTTTGAAAAATTTACTATAGAAAAGGCAATCCCTGGCGCAATTAAAATTTGTGACAGTTGAAAATTATTTTTTGAATAATTTACTATAGAAAAGGCAATCCCTGGGATATTTAAAATTTGCGACAGTATAAAATTAGTTTTTGAATAATTTACTATAGAAAAGTCAATCCCTGGCGCAATTAAAATTTGTGACAGTATAAAATTAGTTTTTGAATAATTTACTATAGAAAAGTCAATCCCTGGGATATTTAAAATTTGCGACAGTATAAAATTAGTTTTTGAATAATTTACTATAGAAAAGTCAATCCCTGGCGCAATTAAAATTTGTGACAGTATAAAATTAGTTTTTGAATAATTTACTATAGAAAAGGCAATCCCTGGGATATTTAAAATTTGCGACAGTATAAAATTAGTTTTTGAATAATTTACTATAGAAAAGTCAATCCCTGGCGCAATTAAAATTTGTGACAGTTGAAAATTATTTTTTGAATAATTTACTATAGAAAAGTCAATCCCTGGCGCAATTAAAATTTGTGACAGTTGAAAATTATTTTTTGAATAATTTACTATAGAAAAGTCAATCCCTGGCGCAATTAAAATTTGTGACAGTTGAAAATTATTTTTTGAAAAATTTACTATAGAAAAGGCAATCCCTGGCGCAATTAAAATTTGTGACAGTTGAAAATTATTTTTTGAAAAATTTACTATAGAAAAGGCAATCCCTGGCGCAATTAAAAATTGTGACAGTATAAAATTAGTTTTTGAATAATTTACTATAGAAAAGTCAATCCCTGGCGTAATTAAAATTTGTGACAGTTGAAAATTATTTTTTGAATAATTTACTATAGAAAAGTCAATCCCTGGCGCAATTAAAATTTGTGACAGTTGAAAATTATTTTTTGAATAATTTACTATAGAAAAGTCAATCCCTGGCGCAATTAAAATTTGTGACAGTTGAAAATTATTTTTTGAAAAATTTACTATAGAAAAGGCAATCCCTGGCGCAATTAAAAATTGTGACAGTATAAAATTAGTTTTTGAATAATTTACTATAGAAAAGGCAATCCCTGGCGTAATTAAAATTTGCGACAGTATAAAATTAGTTTTTGAATAATTTACTATAGAAAAGGCAATCCCTGGCGTAATTAAAATTTGCGACAGTATAAAATTAGTTTTTGAATAATTTACTATAGAAAAGGCAATCCCTGGCGTAATTAAAATTTGCGACAGTATAAAATTAGTTTTTGAATAATTTACTATAGAAAAGGCAATCCCTGGCGTAATTAAAATTTGCGACAGTATAAAATTATTTTTTGAATAATTTACTATAGAAAAGGCAATCCCTGGCGCAATTAAAATTTGTGACAGTTGAAAATTATTTTTTGAATAATTTACTATAGAAAAGTCAATCCCTGGCGCAATTAAAATTTGTGACAGTTGAAAATTATTTTTTGAATAGTTTACTATAGAAAAGTCAATCCCTGGCGCAATTAAAATTTGTGACAGTATAAAATTATTTTTTGAATAATTTACTATAGAAAAGGCAATCCCTGGGATGTTTAAAATTTGCGACAGTATAAAATTAGTTTTTGAAAAATTTACTATAGAAAAGGCAATCCCTGGCGCAATTAAAATTTGTGACAGTTGAAAATTATTTTTTGAATAATTTACTATAGAAAAGGCAATCCCTGGCGTAATTAAAATTTGCGACAGTATAAAATTAGTTTTTGAATAATTTACTATAGAAAAGTCAATCCCTGGCGCAATTAAAATTTGTGACAGTTGAAAATTATTTTTTGAATAATTTACTATAGAAAAGGCAATCCCTGGCGTAATTAAAATTTGTGACAGTATAAAATTATTTTTTGAATAATTTACTATAGAAAAGGCAATCCCTGGCGTAATTAAAATTTGTGACAGTTGAAAATTATTTTTTGAATAATTTACTATAGAAAAGTCAATCCCTGGCGCAATTAAAATTTGTGACAGTTGAAAATTATTTTTTGAATAATTTACTATAGAAAAGGCAATCCCTGGCGTAATTAAAATTTGTGACAGTATAAAATTATTTTTTGAATAATTTACTATAGAAAAGGCAATCCCTGGGATATTTAAAATTTGCGACAGTATAAAATTATTTTTTGAATAATTTACTATAGAAAAGTCAATCCCTGGCGCAATTAAAATTTGTGACAGTTGAAAATTATTTTTTGAATAATTTACTATAGAAAAGGCAATCCCTGGCGTAATTAAAATTTGTGACAGTATAAAATTATTTTTTGAATAATTTACTATAGAAAAGGCAATCCCTGGCGTAATTAAAATTTGTGACAGTTGAAAATTATTTTTTGAATAATTTACTATAGAAAAATCAATCCCTGGCGTAATTAAAATTTGTGACAGTTGAAAATTATTTTTTGAATAATTTTCTATAGAAAAGTCAATCCCTGGCGCAATTAAAATTTGTGACAGTTGAAAATTATTTTTTGAATAATTTACTATAGAAAAGGCAATCCCTGGCGTAATTAAAATTTGTGACAGTATAAAATTATTTTTTGAATAATTTACTATAGAAAAGGCAATCCCTGGGATATTTAAAATTTGCGACAGTATAAAATTAGTTTTTGAATAATTTACTATAGAAAAGGCAATCCCTGGCGTAATTAAAATTTGCGACAGTATAAAATTATTTTTTGAATAATTTACTATAGAAAAGTCAATCCCTGGCGCAATTAAAATTTGTGACAGTATAAAATTAGTTTTTGAATAATTTACTATAGAAAAGTCAATCCCTGGCGCAATTAAAATTTGTGACAGTATAAAATTAGTTTTTGAATAATTTACTATAGAAAAGGCAATCCCTGGGATATTTAAAATTTGCGACAGTATAAAATTATTTTTTGAATAATTTACTATAGAAAAGTCAATCCCTGGCGCAATTAAAATTTGTGACAGTATAAAATTATTTTTTGAATAATTTACTATAGAAAAGTCAATCCCGGGCGCAATTAAAATTTGTGACAGTTGAAAATTATTTTTTGAATAATTTACTATAGAAAAGTCAATCCCTGGCGCAATTAAAATTTGTGACAGTATAAAATTATTTTTTGAATAATTTACTATAGAAAAGTCAATCCCTGGCGCAATTACAATTTGTGACAGTATAAAATTATTTTTTGAATAATTTACTATAGAAAAGGCAATCCCTGGGATATTTAAAATTTGCGACAGTATAAAATTAGTTTTTGAATAATTTACTATAGAAAAGTCAATCCCTGGCGCAATTAAAATTTGTGACAGTATAAAATTATTTTTTGAATAATTTACTATAGAAAAGTCAATCCCTGGCGCAATTAAAATTTGTGACAGTTGAAAATTATTTTTTGAATAATTTACTATAGAAAAGGCAATCCCTGGGATATTTAAAATTTGCGACAGTATAAAATTAGTTTTTGAATAATTTACTATAGAAAAGGCAATCCCTGGCGTAATTAAAATTTGCGACAGTATAAAATTAGTTTTTGAATAATTTACTATAGAAAAGTCAATCCCTGGCGCAATTAAAATTTGTGACAGTATAAAATTATTTTTTGAATAATTTACTATAGAAAAGTCAATCCCTGGCGCAATTAAAATTTGTGACAGTATAAAATTATTTTTTGAATAATTTACTATAGAAAAGTCAATCCCTGGCGCAATTAAAATTTGTGACAGTATAAAATTATTTTTTGAATAATTTACTATAGAAAAGGCAATCCCTGGCGTAATTAAAATTTGCGACAGTATAAAATTAGTTTTTGAATAATTTACTATAGAAAAGTCAATCCCTGGCTCAATTAAAATTTGTGACAGTATAAAATTATTTTTTGAATAATTTACTATAGAAAAGGCAATCCCTGGCGTAATTAAAATTTGTGACAGTATAAAATTAGTTTTTGAATAATTTACTATAGAAAAGTCAATCCCTGGGATATTTAAAATTTGTGACAGTTGAAAATTAGTTTTTGAATAATTTACTATAGAAAAGTCAATCCCTGGCGTAATTAAAATTTGCGACAGTATAAAATTAGTTTTTGAATAATTTACTATAGAAAAGTCAATCCCTGGCGCAATTAAAATTTGTGACAGTTGAAAATTATTTTTTGAATAATTTACTATAGAAAAGGCAATCCCTGGCGTAATTAAAATTTGTGACAGTTGAAAATTATTTTTTGAATAATTTACTATAGAAAAGTCAATCCCTGGCGCAATTAAAATTTGTGACAGTATAAAATTAGTTTTTGAATAATTTACTATAGAAAAGTCAATCCCTGGGATATTTAAAATTTGTGACAGTTGAAAATTAGTTTTTGAATAATTTACTATAGAAAAGTCAATCCCTGGCGTAATTAAAATTTGCGACAGTATAAAATTAGTTTTTGAATAATTTACTATAGAAAAGTCAATCCCTGGCGCAATTAAAATTTGTGACAGTTGAAAATTATTTTTTGAATAATTTACTATAGAAAAGGCAATCCCTGGCGTAATTAAAATTTGTGACAGTATAAAATTATTTTTTGAATAATTTACTATAGAAAAGGCAATCCCTGGGATATTTAAAATTTGCGAGAGTATAAAATTAGTTTTTGAATAATTTACTATAGAAAAGGCAATCCCTGGCGTAATTAAAATTTGCGACAGTATAAAATTAGTTTTTGAATAATTTACTATAGAAAAGGCAATCCCTGGCGTAATTAAAATTTGCGAGAGTATAAAATTAGTTTTTGAATAATTTACTATAGAAAAGTCAATCCCTGGCGCAATTAAAATTTGTGACAGTTGAAAATTATTTTTTGAATAATTTACTATAGAAAAGGCAATCCCTGGGATATTTAAAATTTGCGACAGTATAAAATTAGTTTTTGAATAATTTACTATAGAAAAGTCAATCCCTGGCGTAATTAAAATTTGCGACAGTATAAAATTAGTTTTTGAATAATTTACTATAGAAAAGTCAATCCCTGGCGCAATTAAAATTTGCGACAGTATAAAATTAGTTTTTGAATAATTTACTATAGAAAAGTCAATCCCTGGCGCAATTAAAATTTGTGACAGTATAAAATTAGTTTTTGAATAATTTACTATAGAAAAGTCAATCCCTGGCGCAATTAAAATTTGTGACAGTTGAAAATTATTTTTTGAATAATTTACTATAGAAAAGTCAATCCCTGGCGCAATTAAAATTTGTGACAGTATAAAATTAGTTTTTGAATAATTTACTATAGAAAAGGCAATCCCTGGCGCAATTAAAATTTGTGACAGTTGAAAATTATTTTTTGAATAATTTACTATAGAAAAGTCAATCCCTGGCGTAATTAAAATTTGCGACAGTATAAAATTAGTTTTTGAATAATTTACTATAGAAAAGTCAATCCCTGGCGCAATTAAAATTTGTGACAGTTGAAAATTATTTTTTGAATAATTTACTATAGAAAAGTCAATCCCTGGCGCAATTAAAATTTGTGACAGTATAAAATTAGTTTTTGAATAATTTACTATAGAAAAGGCAATCCCTGGCGCAATTAAAATTTGTGACAGTTGAAAATTATTTTTTGAATAATTTACTATAGAAAAGTCAATCCCTGGCGTAATTAAAATTTGCGACAGTATAAAATTAGTTTTTGAATAATTTACTATAGAAAAGTCAATCCCTGGCGCAATTAAAATTTGTGACAGTTGAAAATTATTTTTTGAAAAATTTACTATAGAAAAGGCAATCCCTGGCGCAATTAAAATTTGTGACAGTATAAAATTAGTTTTTGAATAATTTACTATAGAAAAGTCAATCCCTGGCGCAATTAAAATTTGTGACAGTTGAAAATTAGTTTTTGAATAATTTACTATAGAAAAGTCAATCCCTGGCGTAATTAAAATTTGTGACAGTATAAAATTATTTTTTGAATAATTTACTATAGAAAAGTCAATCCCTGGCGCAATTAAAATTTGTGACAGTATAAAATTAGTTTTTGAATAATTTACTATAGAAAAGTCAGTCCCTGGCGTAATTAAAATTTGCGACAGTATAAAATTAGTTTTTGAATAATTTAGTATAGAAAAGTCAATCCCTGGCGCAATTAAAATTTGTGACAGTTGAAAATTATTTTTTGAATAATTTACTATAGAAAAGGCAATCCCTGGCGTAATTAAAATTTGTGACAGTATAAAATTATTTTTTGAATAATTTACTATAGAAAAGGCAATCCCTGGGATATTTAAAATTTGCGACAGTATAAAATTAGTTTTTGAATAATTTACTATAGAAAAGGCAATCCCTGGCGTAATTAAAATTTGCGACAGTATAAAATTATTTTTTGAATAATTTACTATAGAAAAGTCAATCCCTGGCGCAATTAAAATTTGTGACAGTATAAAATTAGTTTTTGAATAATTTACTATAGAAAAGTCAATCCCTGGCGCAATTAAAATTTGTGACAGTATAAAATTAGTTTTTGAATAATTTACTATAGAAAAGGCAATCCCTGGGATATTTAAAATTTGCGACAGTATAAAATTATTTTTTGAATAATTTACTATAGAAAAGTCAATCCCTGGCGCAATTAAAATTTGTGACAGTATAAAATTAGTTTTTGAATAATTTACTATAGAAAAGTCAATCCCTGGCGTAATTAAAATTTGCGACAGTATAAAATTAGTTTTTGAATAATTTACTATAGAAAAGTCAATCCCTGGCGCAATTAAAATTTGTGACAGTTGAAAATTATTTTTTGAATAATTTACTTTAGAAAAGGCAATCCCTGGCGTAATTAAAATTTGTGACAGTATAAAATTATTTTTTGAATAATTTACTATAGAAAAGGCAATCCCTGGGATATTTAAAATTTGCGACAGTATAAAATTATTTTTTGAATAATTTACTATAGAAAAGGCAATCCCTGGGATATTTAAAATTTGCGACAGTATAAAATTAGTTTTTGAATAATTTACTATAGAAAAGGCAATCCCTGGCGTAATTAAAATTTGCGACAGTATAAAATTAGTTTTTGAATAATTTACTATAGAAAAGTCAATCCCTGGCGCAATTAAAATTTGTGACAGTATAAAATTAGTTTTTGAATAATTTACTATAGAAAAGTCAATCCCTGGCGCAATTAAAATTTGTGACAGTATAAAATTAGTTTTTGAATAATTTACTATAGAAAAGGCAATCCCTGGCGCAATTAAAATTTGTGACAGTATAAAATTAGTTTTTGAATAATTTACTATAGAAAAGTCAATCCCTGGCGTAATTAAAATTTGTGACAGTTGAAAATTATTTTTTGAATAATTTACTATAGAAAAGTCAATCCCTGGCGCAATTAAAATTTGTGACAGTTGAAAATTATTTTTTGAATAATTTACTATAGAAAAGTCAATCCCTGGCGCAATTAAAATTTGTGACAGTTGAAAATTATTTTTTTTAAATTTACTATAGAAAAGGCAATCCCTGGCGCAATTAAAATTTGTGACAGTATAAAATTAGTTTTTGAATAATTTACTATAGAAAAGTCAATCCCTGGCGCAATTAAAATTTGTGACAGTTGAAAATTATTTTTTGAATAATTTACTATAGAAAAGTCAATCCCTGGCGCAATTAAAATTTGTGACAGTTGAAAATTATTTTTTGAAAAATTTACTATAGAAAAGGCAATCCCTGGCGCAATTAAAATTTGTGACAGTATAAAATTAGTTTTTGAATAATTTACTATAGAAAAGTCAATCCCTGGCGCAATTAAAATTTGTGACAGTTGAAAATTAGTTTTTGAATAATTTACTATAGAAAAGTCAATCCCTGGCGTAATTAAAATTTGTGACAGTATAAAATTATTTTTTGAATAATTTACTATAGAAAAGTCAATCCCTGGCGCAATTAAAATTTGTGACAGTTGAAAATTATTTTTTGAATAATTTACTATAGAAAAGTCAATCCCTGGCGCAATTAAAATTTGTGACAGTTGAAAATTAGTTTTTGAATAATTTACTATAGAAAAGTCAATCCCTGGCGTAATTAAAATTTGTGACAGTATAAAATTAGTTTTTGAATAATTTACTATAGAAAAGTCAATCCCTGGCGCAATTAAAATTTGTGACAGTTGAAAATTATTTTTTGAATAATTTACTATAGAAAAGTCAATCCCTGGCGCAATTAAAATTTGTGACAGTATAAAATTATTTTTTGAATAATTTACTATAGAAAAGTCAATCCCTGGCGCAATTAAAATTTGTGACAGTATAAAATTATTTTTTGAATAATTTACTATAGAAAAGTCAATCCCTGGCGTAATTAAAATTTGTGACAGTATAAAATTATTTTTTGAATAATTTACTATAGAAAAGTCAATCCCTGGCGTAATTAAAATTTGTGACAGTTGAAAATTATTTTTTGAATAATTTACTATAGAAAAGTCAATCCCTGGGATATTTAAAATTTGCGACAGTATAAAATTAGTTTTTGAATAATTTACTATAGAAAAGGCAATCCCTGGCGCAATTAAAATTTGTGACAGTTGAAAATTATTTTTTGAATAATTTACTATAGAAAAGGCAATCCCTGGCGCAATTAAAATTTGTGACAGTTGAAAATTATTTTTTGAATAATTTACTATAGAAAAGTCAATCCCTGGCGCAATTAAAATTTGTGACAGTATAAAATTAGTTTTTGAATAATTTACTATAGAAAAGTCAATCCCTGGCGCAATTAAAATTTGTGACAGTTGAAAATTATTTTTTGAATAATTTACTATAGAAAAGTCAATCCCTGGCGCAATTAAAATTTGTGACAGTTGAAAATTATTTTTTGAATAATTTACTATAGAAAAGTCAATCCCTGGCGCAATTAAAATTTGTGACAGTTGAAAATTATTTTTTGAAAAATTTACTATAGAAAAGGCAATCCCTGGCGCAATTAAAATTTGTGACAGTATAAAATTAGTTTTTGAATAATTTACTATAGAAAAGTCAATCCCTGGCGCAATTAAAATTTGTGACAGTTGAAAATTATTTTTTGAATAATTTACTATAGAAAAGTCAATCCCTGGCGCAATTAAAATTTGTGACAGTTGAAAATTATTTTTTGAAAAATTTACTATAGAAAAGGCAATCCCTGGCGCAATTAAAATTTGTGACAGTATAAAATTAGTTTTTGAATAATTTACTATAGAAAAGTCAATCCCTGGCGCAATTAAAATTTGTGACAGTTGAAAATTAGTTTTTGAATAATTTACTATAGAAAAGTCAATCCCTGGCGTAATTAAAATTTGTGACAGTATAAAATTATTTTTTGAATAATTTACTATAGAAAAGTCAATCCCTGGCGCAATTAAAATTTGTGACAGTTGAAAATTATTTTTTGAATAATTTACTATAGAAAAGTCAATCCCTGGCGCAATTAAAATTTGTGACAGTTGAAAATTAGTTTTTGAATAATTTACTATAGAAAAGTCAATCCCTGGCGTAATTAAAATTTGTGACAGTATAAAATTAGTTTTTGAATAATTTACTATAGAAAAGTCAATCCCTGGCGCAATTAAAATTTGTGACAGTTGAAAATTATTTTTTGAATAATTTACTAAAGAAAAGTCAATCCCTGGCGCAATTAAAATTTGTGACAGTATAAAATTATTTTTTGAATAATTTACTATAGAAAAGTCAATCCCTGGCGCAATTAAAATTTGTGACAGTATAAAATTATTTTTTGAATAATTTACTATAGAAAAGTCAATCCCTGGCGTAATTAAAATTTGTGACAGTATAAAATTATTTTTTGAATAATTTACTATAGAAAAGTCAATCCCTGGCGTAATTAAAATTTGTGACAGTTGAAAATTATTTTTTGAATAATTTACTATAGAAAAGTCAATCCCTGGGATATTTAAAATTTGCGACAGTATAAAATTAGTTTTTGAATAATTTACTATAGAAAAGGCAATCCCTGGCGCAATTAAAATTTGTGACAGTTGAAAATTATTTTTTGAATAATTTACTATAGAAAAGGCAATCCCTGGCGCAATTAAAATTTGTGACAGTTGAAAATTATTTTTTGAATAATTTACTATAGAAAAGTCAATCCCTGGCGCAATTAAAATTTGTGACAGTATAAAATTATTTTTTGAATAATTTACTATAGAAAAGTCAATCCCTGGCGCAATTAAAATTTGTGACAGTATAAAATTATTTTTTGAATAATTTACTATAGAAAAGTCAATCCCTGGCGTAATTAAAATTTGTGACAGTATAAAATTATTTTTTGAATAATTTACTATAGAAAAGGCAATCCCTGGCGTAATTAAAATTTGTGACAGTTGAAAATTATTTTTTGAATAATTTACTATAGAAAAGTCAATCCCTGGCGCAATTAAAATTTGTGACAGTTGAAAATTATTTTTTGAATAATTTACTATAGAAAAGGCAATCCCTGGCGTAATTAAAATTTGTGACAGTATAAAATTATTTTTTGAATAATTTACTATAGAAAAGGCAATCCCTGGGATATTTAAAATTTGCGACAGTATAAAATTAGTTTTTGAATAATTTACTATAGAAAAGGCAATCCCTGGCGTAATTAAAATTTGCGACAGTATAAAATTATTTTTTGAATAATTTACTATAGAAAAGTCAATCCCTGGCGTAATTAAAATTTGTGACAGTATAAAATTATTTTTTGAATAATTTACTATAGAAAAGTCAATCCCTGGCGCAATTAAAATTTGTGACAGTTGAAAATTATTTTTTGAATAATTTACTATAGAAAAGTCAATCCCTGGGATATTTAAAATTTGCGACAGTATAAAATTAGTTTTTGAATAATTTACTATAGAAAAGTCAATCCCTGGCGCAATTAAAATTTGTGACAGTTGAAAATTAGTTTTTGAATAATTTACTATAGAAAAGGCAATCCCTGGCGCAATTAAAATTTGTGACAGTTGAAAATTATTTTTTGAATAATTTACTATAGAAAAGTCAATCCCTGGCGCAATTAAAATTTGTGACAGTATAAAATTATTTTTTGAATAATTTACTATAGAAAAGTCAATCCCTGGCGTAATTAAAATTTGTGACAGTATAAAATTATTTTTTGAATAATTTACTATAGAAAAGTCAATCCCTGGCGCAATTAAAATTTGTGACAGTTGAAAATTATTTTTTGAATAATTTACTATAGAAAAGTCAATCCCTGGCGCAATTAAAATTTGTGACAGTTGAAAATTAGTTTTTGAATAATTTACTATAGAAAAGGCAATCCCTGGCGTAATTAAAATTTGTGACAGTTGAAAATTATTTTTTGAATAATTTACTATAGAAAAGTCAATCCCTGGCGCAATTAAAATTTGTGACAGTTGAAAATTATTTTTTGAATAATTTACTATAGAAAAGTCAATCCCTGGCGCAATTAAAATTTGTGACAGTATAAAATTATTTTTTGAATAATTTACTATAGAAAAGTCAATCCCTGGCGCAATTAAAATTTGTGACAGTATAAAATTATTTTTTGAATAATTTACTATAGAAAAGTCAATCCCTGGCGTAATTAAAATTTGTGACAGTATAAAATTAGTTTTTGAATAATTTACTATAGAAAAGGCAATCCCTGGCGCAATTAAAATTTGTGACAGTATAAAATTAGTTTTTGAATAATTTACTATAGAAAAGTCAATCCCTGGCGTAATTAAAATTTGTGACAGTTGAAAATTATTTTTTGAATAATTTACTATAGAAAAGTCAATCCCTGGCGCAATTAAAATTTGTGACAGTTGAAAATTATTTTTTGAATAATTTACTATAGAAAAGTCAATCCCTGGCGCAATTAAAATTTGTGACAGTTGAAAATTATTTTTTGAAAAATTTACTATAGAAAAGGCAATCCCTGGCGCAATTAAAATTTGTGACAGTATAAAATTAGTTTTTGAATAATTTACTATAGAAAAGTCAATCCCTGGCGCAATTAAAATTTGTGACAGTTGAAAATTATTTTTTGAATAATTTACTATAGAAAAGTCAATCCCTGGCGCAATTAAAATTTGTGACAGTTGAAAATTATTTTTTGAAAAATTTACTATAGAAAAGGCAATCCCTGGCGCAATTAAAATTTGTGACAGTATAAAATTAGTTTTTGAATAATTTACTATAGAAAAGTCAATCCCTGGCGTAATTAAAATTTGTGACAGTTGAAAATTATTTTTTGAATAATTTACTATAGAAAAGTCAATCCCTGGCGTAATTAAAATTTGCGACAGTTGAAAATTATTTTTTGAATAATTTACTATAGAAAAGTCAATCCCTGGCGCAATTAAAATTTGTGACAGTATAAAATTATTTTTTGAATAATTTACTATAGAAAAGGCAATCCCTGGCGCAATTAAAATTTGTGACAGTATAAAATTATTTTTTGAATAATTTACTATAGAAAAGTCAATCCCTGGCGCAATTAAAATTTGTGACAGTTGAAAATTAGTTTTTGAATAATTTACTATAGAAAAGGCAATCCCTGGCGCAATTAAAATTTGTGACAGTTGAAAATTATTTTTTGAATAATTTACTATAGAAAAGGCAATCCCTGGCGCAATTAAAATTTGTGACAGTTGAAAATTATTTTTTGAATAATTTACTATAGAAAAGTCAATCCCTGGCGCAATTAAAATTTGTGACAGTATAAAATTATTTTTTGAATAATTTACTATAGAAAAGTCAATCCCTGGCGTAATTAAAATTTGTGACAGTATAAAATTATTTTTTGAATAATTTACTATAGAAAAGGCAATCCCTGGCGTAATTAAAATTTGTGACAGTTGAAAATTATTTTTTGAATAATTTACTATAGAAAAGTCAATCCCTGGCGCAATTAAAATTTGTGACAGTTGAAAATTATTTTTTGAATAATTTACTATAGAAAAGTCAATCCCTGGCGCAATTAAAATTTGTGACAGTATAAAATTAGTTTTTGAAAAATTTACTATAGAAAAGGCAATCCCTGGGATATTTAAAATTTGCGACAGTATAAAATTAGTTTTTGAATAATTTACTATAGAAAAGGCAATCCCTGGCGTAATTAAAATTTGTGACAGTATAAAATTATTTTTTGAATAATTTACTATAGAAAAGTCAATCCCTGGCGCAATTAAAATTTGTGACAGTTGAAAATTAGTTTTTGAATAATTTACTATAGAAAAGGCAATCCCTGGCGCAATTAAAATTTGTGACAGTTGAAAATTATTTTTTGAATAATTTACTATAGAAAAGGCAATCCCTGGCGCAATTAAAATTTGTGACATTTGAAAATTATTTTTTGAATAATTTACTATAGAAAAGTCAATCCCTGGCGCAATTAAAATTTGTGACAGTATAAAATTATTTTTTGAATAATTTACTATAGAAAAGTCAATCCCTGGCGTAATTAAAATTTGTGACAGTATAAAATTATTTTTTGAATAATTTACTATAGAAAAGGCAATCCCTGGCGCAATTAAAATTTGTGACAGTTGAAAATTATTTTTTGAATAATTTACTATAGAAAAGTCAATCCCTGGCGCAATTAAAATTTGTGACAGTATAAAATTATTTTTTGAATAATTTACTATAGAAAAGTCAATCCCTGGCGTAATTAAAATTTGTGACAGTATAAAATTAGTTTTTGAAAAATTTACTATAGAAAAGGCAATCCCTGGGATATTTAAAATTTGCGACAGTATAAAATTAGTTTTTGAATAATTTACTATAGAAAAGGCAATCCCTGGCGTAATTAAAATTTGTGACAGTTGAAAATTATTTTTTGAATAATTTACTATAGAAAAGTCAATCCCTGGCGCAATTAAAATTTGTGACAGTTGAAAATTATTTTTTGAATAATTTACTATAGAAAAGTCAATCCCTGGCGCAATTAAAATTTGTGACAGTTGAAAATTATTTTTTGAAAAATTTACTATAGAAAAGGCAATCCCTGGCGCAATTAAAATTTGTGACAGTATAAAATTAGTTTTTGAATAATTTACTATAGAAAAGTCAATCCCTGGCGCAATTAAAATTTGTGACAGTATAAAATTAGTTTTTGAATAATTTACTATAGAAAAGGCAATCCCTGGCGTAATTAAAATTTGTGACAGTATAAAATTATTTTTTGAATAATTTACTATAGAAAAGGCAATCCCTGGCGCAATTAAAATTTGTGACAGTTGAAAATTATTTTTTGAATAATTTACTATAGAAAAGTCAATCCCTGGCGTAATTAAAATTTGCGACAGTTGAAAATTATTTTTTGAATAATTTACTATAGAAAAGTCAATCCCTGGCGCAATTAAAATTTGTGACAGTTGAAAATTATTTTTTGAAAAATTTACTATAGAAAAGGCAATCCCTGGGATATTTAAAATTTGCGACAGTTGAAAATTATTTTTTGAATAATTTACTATAGAAAAGGCAATCCCTGGCGCAATTAAAATTTGTGACAGTTGAAAATTAGTTTTTGAATAATTTACTATAGAAAAGGCAATCCCTGGCGCAATTAAAATTTGTGACAGTTGAAAATTATTTTTTGAATAATTTACTATAGAAAAGGCAATCCCTGGCGCAATTAAAATTTGTGACAGTTGAAAATTATTTTTTGAATAATTTACTATAGAAAAGTCAATCCCTGGCGCAATTAAAATTTGTGACAGTATAAAATTATTTTTTGAATAATTTACTATAGAAAAGTCAATCCCTGGCGTAATTAAAATTTGTGACAGTATAAAATTATTTTTTGAATAATTTACTATAGAAAAGGCAATCCCTGGCGTAATTAAAATTTGTGACAGTTGAAAATTATTTTTTGAATAATTTACTATAGAAAAGTCAATCCCTGGCGCAATTAAAATTTGTGACAGTTGAAAATTATTTTTTGAATAATTTACTATAGAAAAGTCAATCCCTGGCGCAATTAAAATTTGTGACAGTTGAAAATTATTTTTTGAAAAATTTACTATAGAAAAGGCAATCCCTGGCGCAATTAAAATTTGTGACAGTATAAAATTAGTTTTTGAATAATTTACTATAGAAAAGTCAATCCCTGGCGCAATTAAAATTTGTGACAGTATAAAATTAGTTTTTGAATAATTTACTATAGAAAAGTCAATCCCTGGCGCAATTAAAATTTGTGACAGTATAAAATTATTTTTTGAATAATTTACTATAGAAAAGTCAATCCCTGGCGCAATTAAAATTTGTGACAGTATAAAATTATTTTTTGAATAATTTACTATAGAAAAGTCAATCCCTGGCGTAATTAAAATTTGTGACAGTATAAAATTATTTTTTGAATAATTTACTATAGAAAAGGCAATCCCTGGCGTAATTAAAATTTGTGACAGTTGAAAATTATTTTTTGAATAATTTACTATAGAAAAGTCAATCCCTGGCGCAATTAAAATTTGTGACAGTTGAAAATTATTTTTTGAATAATTTACTATAGAAAAGTCAATCCCTGGCGCAATTAAAATTTGTGACAGTTGAAAATTATTTTTTGAATAATTTACTATAGAAAAGTCAATCCCTGGCGTAATTAAAATTTGTGACAGTATAAAATTATTTTTTGAATAATTTACTATAGAAAAGTCAATCCCTGGCGCAATTAAAATTTGTGACAGTTGAAAATTATTTTTTGAAAAATTTACTATAGAAAAGTCAATCCCTGGCGCAATTAAAATTTGTGACAGTATAAAATTATTTTTTGAATAATTTACTATAGAAAAGGCAATCCCTGGGATATTTAAAATTTGCGACAGTATAAAATTAGTTTTTGAATAATTTACTATAGAAAAGTCAATCCCTGGCGTAATTAAAATTTGCGACAGTTGAAAATTATTTTTTGAATAATTTACTATAGAAAAGTCAATCCCTGGCGCAATTAAAATTTGTGACAGTTGAAAATTATTTTTTGAAAAATTTACTATAGAAAAGGCAATCCCTGGGATATTTAAAATTTGCGACAGTTGAAAATTATTTTTTGAATAATTTACTATAGAAAAGGCAATCCCTGGCGCAATTAAAATTTGTGACAGTTGAAAATTAGTTTTTGAATAATTTACTATAGAAAAGGCAATCCCTGGCGCAATTAAAATTTGTGACAGTTGAAAATTATTTTTTGAATAATTTACTATAGAAAAGGCAATCCCTGGCGCAATTAAAATTTGTGACAGTTGAAAATTATTTTTTGAATAATTTACTATAGAAAAGTCAATCCCTGGCGCAATTAAAATTTGTGACAGTATAAAATTATTTTTTGAATAATTTACTATAGAAAAGTCAATCCCTGGCGTAATTAAAATTTGTGACAGTATAAAATTATTTTTTGAATAATTTACTATAGAAAAGGCAATCCCTGGCGTAATTAAAATTTGTGACAGTTGAAAATTATTTTTTGAATAATTTACTATAGAAAAGTCAATCCCTGGCGCAATTAAAATTTGTGACAGTTGAAAATTATTTTTTGAATAATTTACTATAGAAAAGTCAATCCCTGGCGCAATTAAAATTTGTGACAGTTGAAAATTATTTTTTGAAAAATTTACTATAGAAAAGGCAATCCCTGGCGCAATTAAAATTTGTGACAGTATAAAATTAGTTTTTGAATAATTTACTATAGAAAAGTCAATCCCTGGCGCAATTAAAATTTGTGACAGTATAAAATTAGTTTTTGAATAATTTACTATAGAAAAGTCAATCCCTGGCGCAATTAAAATTTGTGACAGTATAAAATTATTTTTTGAATAATTTACTATAGAAAAGTCAATCCCTGGCGCAATTAAAATTTGTGACAGTATAAAATTATTTTTTGAATAATTTACTATAGAAAAGTCAATCCCTGGCGTAATTAAAATTTGTGACAGTATAAAATTATTTTTTGAATAATTTACTATAGAAAAGGCAATCCCTGGCGTAATTAAAATTTGTGACAGTTGAAAATTATTTTTTGAATAATTTACTATAGAAAAGTCAATCCCTGGCGCAATTAAAATTTGTGACAGTTGAAAATTATTTTTTGAATAATTTACTATAGAAAAGTCAATCCCTGGCGCAATTAAAATTTGTGACAGTTGAAAATTATTTTTTGAATAATTTACTATAGAAAAGTCAATCCCTGGCGTAATTAAAATTTGTGACAGTATAAAATTATTTTTTGAATAATTTACTATAGAAAAGTCAATCCCTGGCGCAATTAAAATTTGTGACAGTTGAAAATTATTTTTTGAAAAATTTACTATAGAAAAGTCAATCCCTGGCGCAATTAAAATTTGTGACAGTATAAAATTATTTTTTGAATAATTTACTATAGAAAAGGCAATCCCTGGGATATTTAAAATTTGCGACAGTATAAAATTAGTTTTTGAATAATTTACTATAGAAAAGTCAATCCCTGGCGTAATTAAAATTTGTGACAGTATAAAATTAGTTTTTGAAAAATTTACTATAGAAAAGGCAATCCCTGGGATATTTAAAATTTGCGACAGTATAAAATTAGTTTTTGAATAATTTACTATAGAAAAGGCAATCCCTGGCGTAATTAAAATTTGTGACAGTTGAAAATTATTTTTTGAATAATTTACTATAGAAAAGTCAATCCCTGGCGCAATTAAAATTTGTGACAGTTGAAAATTATTTTTTGAAAAATTTACTATAGAAAAGGCAATCCCTGGCGCAATTAAAATTTGTGACAGTATAAAATTAGTTTTTGAATAATTTACTATAGAAAAGTCAATCCCTGGCGCAATTAAAATTTGTGACAGTATAAAATTAGTTTTTGAATAATTTACTATAGAAAAGGCAATCCCTGGCGTAATTAAAATTTGTGACAGTATAAAATTATTTTTTGAATAATTTACTATAGAAAAGGCAATCCCTGGCGCAATTAAAATTTGTGACAGTTGAAAATTATTTTTTGAATAATTTACTATAGAAAAGTCAATCCCTGGCGTAATTAAAATTTGCGACAGTTGAAAATTATTTTTTGAATAATTTACTATAGAAAAGTCAATCCCTGGCGCAATTAAAATTTGTGACAGTTGAAAATTATTTTTTGAAAAATTTACTATAGAAAAGGCAATCCCTGGGATATTTAAAATTTGCGACAGTTGAAAATTATTTTTTGAATAATTTACTATAGAAAAGGCAATCCCTGGCGCAATTAAAATTTGTGACAGTATAAAATTAGTTTTTGAATAATTTACTATAGAAAAGTCAATCCCTGGCGCAATTAAAATTTGTGACAGTATAAAATTATTTTTTGAATAATTTACTATAGAAAAGTCAATCCCTGGCGCAATTAAAATTTGTGACAGTTGAAAATTATTTTTTGAATAATTTACTATAGAAAAGTCAATCCCTGGCGCAATTAAAATTTGTGACAGTTGAAAATTATTTTTTGAAAAATTTACTATAGAAAAGGCAATCCCTGGCGCAATTAAAATTTGTGACAGTTGAAAATTATTTTTTGAATAATTTACTATAGAAAAGTCAATCCCTGGCGCAATTAAAATTTGTGACAGTTGAAAATTATTTTTTGAATAATTTACTATGGAAAAGTCAATCCCTGGCGTAATTAAAATTTGTGACAGTATAAAATTATTTTTTGAATAATTTACTATAGAAAAGTCAATCCCTGGCGCAATTAAAATTTGTGACAGTTGAAAATTATTTTTTGAAAAATTTACTATAGAAAAGTCAATCCCTGGCGCAATTAAAATTTGTGACAGTATAAAATTATTTTTTGAATAATTTACTATAGAAAAGGCAATCCCTGGGATATTTAAAATTTGCGACAGTATAAAATTAGTTTTTGAATAATTTACTATAGAAAAGTCAATCCCTGGCGTAATTAAAATTTGTGACAGTATAAAATTAGTTTTTGAAAAATTTACTATAGAAAAGGCAATCCCTGGGATATTTAAAATTTGCGACAGTATAAAATTAGTTTTTGAATAATTTACTATAGAAAAGGCAATCCCTGGCGTAATTAAAATTTGCGACAGTATAAAATTATTTTTTGAATAATTTACTATAGAAAAGTCAATCCCTGGCGCAATTAAAATTTGTGACAGTATAAAATTAGTTTTTGAATAATTTACTATAGAAAAGTCAATCCCTGGCGCAATTAAAATTTGTGACAGTATAAAATTAGTTTTTGAATAATTTACTATAGAAAAGGCAATCCCTGGCGCAATTAAAATTTGCGACAGTATAAAATTAGTTTTTGAATAATTTACTATAGAAAAGGCAATCCCTGGCGCAATTAAAATTTGTGACAGTTGAAAATTATTTTTTGAATAATTTACTATAGAAAAGGCAATCCCTGGCGAAATTAAAATTTGTGACAGTTGAAAATTATTTTTTGAAAAATTTACTATAGAAAAGGCAATCCCTGGCGCAATTAAAATTTGTGACAGTTGAAAATTATTTTTTGAATAATTTACTATAGAAAAGTCAATCCCTGGGATATTTAAAATTTGCGACAGTATAAAATTAGTTTTTGAATAATTTACTATAGAAAAGTCAATCCCTGGCGCAATTAAAATTTGTGACAGTTGAAAATTATTTTTTGAAAAATTTACTATAGAAAAGGCAATCCCTGGCGCAATTAAAATTTGTGACAGTATAAAATTAGTTTTTGAATAATTTACTATAGAAAAGTCAATCCCTGGCGTAATTAAAATTTGTGACAGTTGAAAATTATTTTTTGAATAATTTACTATAGAAAAGGCAATCCCTGGGATATTTAAAATTTGCGACAGTATAAAATTAGTTTTTGAATAATTTACTATAGAAAAGTCAATCCCTGGCGTAATTAAAATTTGTGACAGTTGAAAATTATTTTTTGAATAATTTACTATAGAAAAGGCAATCCCTGGGATATTTAAAATTTGCGACAGTATAAAATTAGTTTTTGAATAATTTACTATAGAAAAGTCAATCCCTGGCGTAATTAAAATTTGTGACAGTTGAAAATTATTTTTTGAATAATTTACTATAGAAAAGGCAATCCCTGGGATATTTAAAATTTGCGACAGTATAAAATTAGTTTTTGAATAATTTACTATAGAAAAGTCAATCCCTGGCGTAATTAAAATTTGTGACAGTATAAAATTAGTTTTTGAAAAATTTACTATAGAAAAGGCAATCCCTGGGATATTTAAAATTTGCGACAGTATAAAATTAGTTTTTGAATAATTTACTATAGAAAAGGCAATCCCTGGCGTAATTAAAATTTGCGACAGTATAAAATTATTTTTTGAATAATTTACTATAGAAAAGTCAATCCCTGGCGCAATTAAAATTTGTGACAGTATAAAATTAGTTTTTGAATAATTTACTATAGAAAAGTCAATCCCTGGCGCAATTAAAATTTGTGACAGTATAAAATTAGTTTTTGAATAATTTACTATAGAAAAGTCAATCCCTGGCGCAATTAAAATTTGCGACAGTATAAAATTAGTTTTTGAATAATTTACTATAGAAAAGGCAATCCCTGGCGCAATTAAAATTTGTGACAGTTGAAAATTATTTTTTGAATAATTTACTATAGAAAAGGCAATCCCTGGCGCAATTAAAATTTGTGACAGTTGAAAATTATTTTTTGAATAATTTACTATAGAAAAGTCAATCCCTGGCGCAATTAAAATTTGTGACAGTTGAAAATTATTTTTTGAAAAATTTACTATAGAAAAGGCAATCCCTGGCGCAATTAAAATTTGTGACAGTTGAAAATTATTTTTTGAAAAATTTACTATAGAAAAGGCAATCCCTGGCGCAATTAAAATTTGTGACAGTATAAAATTAGTTTTTGAATAATTTACTATAGAAAAGTCAATCCCTGGCGTAATTAAAATTTGTGACAGTTGAAAATTATTTTTTGAATAATTTACTATAGAAAAGTCAATCCCTGGCGCAATTAAAATTTGTGACAGTATAAAATTAGTTTTTGAATAATTTACTATAGAAAAGTCAATCCCTGGCGCAATTAAAATTTGTGACAGTATAAAATTATTTTTTGAATAATTTACTATAGAAAAGGCAATCCCTGGGATATTTAAAATTTGCGACAGTATAAAATTATTTTTTGAATAATTTACTATAGAAAAGGCAATCCCTGGCGTAATTAAAATTTGCGACAGTATAAAATTATTTTTTGAATAATTTACTATAGAAAAGTCAATCCCTGGCGTAATTAAAATTTGTGACAGTATAAAATTATTTTTTGAATAATTTACTATAGAAAAGTCAATCCCTGGCGTAATTAAAATTTGTGACAGTTGAAAATTATTTTTTGAATAATTTACTATAGAAAAGTCAATCCCTGGCGCAATTAAAATTTGTGACAGTTGAAAATTATTTTTTGAAAAATTTACTATAGAAAAGGCAATCCCTGGCGCAATTAAAATTTGTGACAGTTGAAAATTATTTTTTGAAAAATTTACTATAGAAAAGGCAATCCCTGGCGCAATTAAAATTTGTGACAGTTGAAAATTATTTTTTGAAAAATTTACTATAGAAAAGGCAATCCCTGGCGCAATTAAAATTTGCGACAGTATAAAATTAGTTTTTGAATAATTTACTATAGAAAAGGCAATCCCTGGGATATTTAAAATTTGCGACAGTATAAAATTAGTTTTTGAATAATTTACTATAGAAAAGGCAATCCCTGGCGTAATTAAAATTTGCGACAGTATAAAATTAGTTTTTGAATAATTTACTATAGAAAAGGCAATCCCTGGCGTAATTAAAATTTGCGACAGTATAAAATTATTTTTTGAATAATTTACTATAGAAAAGTCAATCCCTGGCGCAGTTAAAATTTGTGACAGTATAAAATTATTTTTTGAATAATTTACTATAGAAAAGTCAATCCCTGGCGCAATTAAAATTTGTGACAGTTGAAAATTATTTTTTGAAAAATTTACTATAGAAAAGGCAATCCCTGGCGCAATTAAAATTTGTGACAGTTGAAAATTATTTTTTGAATAATTTACTATAGAAAAGGCAATCCCTGGCGTAATTAAAATTTGCGACAGTATAAAATTAGTTTTTGAATAATTTACTATAGAAAAGTCAATCCCTGGCGTAATTAAAATTTGTGACAGTTGAAAATTATTTTTTGAATAATTTACTATAGAAAAGTCAATCCCTGGCGCAATTAAAATTTGTGACAGTATAAAATTATTTTTTGAATAATTTACTATAGAAAAGTCAATCCCTGGCGTAATTAAAATTTGTGACAGTTGAAAATTATTTTTTGAATAATTTACTATAGAAAAGTCAATCCCTGGCGCAATTAAAATTTGTGACAGTTGAAAATTATTTTTTGAAAAATTTACTATAGAAAAGGCAATCCCTGGCGCAATTAAAATTTGTGACAGTTGAAAATTATTTTTTGAAAAATTTACTATAGAAAAGGCAATCCCTGGCGCAATTAAAATTTGTGACAGTATAAAATTAGTTTTTGAATAATTTACTATAGAAAAGTCAATCCCTGGCGTAATTAAAATTTGTGACAGTTGAAAATTATTTTTTGAATAATTTACTATAGAAAAGTCAATCCCTGGCGCAATTAAAATTTGTGACAGTTGAAAATTATTTTTTGAATAATTTACTATAGAAAAGTCAATCCCTGGCGCAATTAAAATTTGTGACAGTATAAAATTAGTTTTTGAATAATTTACTATAGAAAAGTCAATCCCTGGCGTAATTAAAATTTGTGACAGTATAAAATTAGTTTTTGAATAATTTACTATAGAAAAGTCAATCCCTGGCGCAATTAAAATTTGTGACAGTTGAAAATTATTTTTTGAATAATTTACTATAGAAAAGTCAATCCCTGGCGCAATTAAAATTTGTGACAGTTGAAAATTATTTTTTGAATAATTTACTATAGAAAAGTCAATCCCTGGCGCAATTAAAATTTGTGACAGTTGAAAATTATTTTTTGAAAAATTTACTATAGAAAAGGCAATCCCTGGCGCAATTAAAATTTGTGACAGTTGAAAATTATTTTTTGAATAATTTACTATAGAAAAGTCAATCCCTGGCGCAATTAAAATTTGTGACAGTATAAAATTATTTTTTGAATAATTTACTATAGAAAAGGCAATCCCTGGGATATTTAAAATTTGCGACAGTATAAAATTAGTTTTTGAATAATTTACTATAGAAAAGTCAATCCCTGGGATATTTAAAATTTGCGACAGTATAAAATTAGTTTTTGAATAATTTACTATAGAAAAGTCAATCCCTGGCGCAATTAAAATTTGTGACAGTTGAAAATTATTTTTTGAATAATTTACTATAGAAAAGTCAATCCCTGGCGCAATTAAAATTTGTGACAGTTGAAAATTATTTTTTGAAAAATTTACTATAGAAAAGGCAATCCCTGGCGCAATTAAAATTTGTGACAGTTGAAAATTATTTTTTGAAAAATTTACTATAGAAAAGGCAATCCCTGGCGCAATTAAAATTTGTGACAGTATAAAATTAGTTTTTGAATAATTTACTATAGAAAAGTCAATCCCTGGCGTAATTAAAATTTGTGACAGTTGAAAATTATTTTTTGAATAATTTACTATAGAAAAGTCAATCCCTGGCGCAATTAAAATTTGTGACAGTTGAAAATTATTTTTTGAATAATTTACTATAGAAAAGTCAATCCCTGGCGCAATTAAAATTTGTGACAGTATAAAATTAGTTTTTGAATAATTTACTATAGAAAAGTCAATCCCTGGCGTAATTAAAATTTGTGACAGTATAAAATTAGTTTTTGAATAATTTACTATAGAAAAGTCAATCCCTGGCGCAATTAAAATTTGTGACAGTTGAAAATTATTTTTTGAATAATTTACTATAGAAAAGTCAATCCCTGGCGCAATTAAAATTTGTGACAGTTGAAAATTATTTTTTGAATAATTTACTATAGAAAAGTCAATCCCTGGCGCAATTAAAATTTGTGACAGTTGAAAATTATTTTTTGAAAAATTTACTATAGAAAAGGCAATCCCTGGCGCAATTAAAATTTGTGACAGTTGAAAATTATTTTTTGAATAATTTACTATAGAAAAGTCAATCCCTGGCGCAATTAAAATTTGTGACAGTATAAAATTATTTTTTGAATAATTTACTATAGAAAAGGCAATCCCTGGGATATTTAAAATTTGCGACAGTATAAAATTAGTTTTTGAATAATTTACTATAGAAAAGTCAATCCCTGGGATATTTAAAATTTGCGACAGTATAAAATTATTTTTTGAATAATTTACTATAGAAAAGTCAATCCCTGGCGCAATTAAAATTTGTGACAGTTGAAAATTATTTTTTGAATAATTTACTATAGAAAAGTCAATCCCTGGCGCAATTAAAATTTGTGACAGTTGAAAATTATTTTTTGAAAAATTTACTATAGAAAAGGCAATCCCTGGCGCAATTAAAATTTGTGACAGTTGAAAATTATTTTTTGAAAAATTTACTATAGAAAAGGCAATCCCTGGCGCAATTAAAATTTGTGACAGTATAAAATTAGTTTTTGAATAATTTACTATAGAAAAGTCAATCCCTGGCGTAATTAAAATTTGTGACAGTTGAAAATTATTTTTTGAATAATTTACTATAGAAAAGTCAATCCCTGGCGCAATTAAAATTTGTGACAGTTGAAAATTATTTTTTGAAAAATTTACTATAGAAAAGGCAATCCCTGGCGCAATTAAAATTTGTGACAGTTGAAAATTATTTTTTGAAAAATTTACTATAGAAAAGGCAATCCCTGGCGCAATTAAAATTTGTGACAGTATAAAATTAGTTTTTGAATAATTTACTATAGAAAAGTCAATCCCTGGCGTAATTAAAATTTGTGACAGTTGAAAATTATTTTTTGAATAATTTACTATAGAAAAGTCAATCCCTGGGATATTTAAAATTTGCGACAGTATAAAATTAGTTTTTGAATAATTTACTATAGAAAAGGCAATCCCTGGCGTAATTAAAATTTGCGACAGTATAAAATTAGTTTTTGAATAATTTACTATAGAAAAGGCAATCCCTGGCGTAATTAAAATTTGCGACAGTATAAAATTATTTTTTGAATAATTTACTATAGAAAAGGCAATCCCTGGCGTAATTAAAATTTGCGACAGTATAAAATTAGTTTTTGAATAATTTACTATAGAAAAGGCAATCCCTGGGATATTTAAAATTTGCGACAGTATAAAATTAGTTTTTGAATAATTTACTATAGAAAAGGCAATCCCTGGGATATTTAAAATTTGCGACAGTATAAAATTAGTTTTTGAATAATTTACTATAGAAAAGGCAATCCCTGGCGTAATTAAAATTTGTGACAGTTGAAAATTAGTTTTTGAATAATTTACTATAGAAAAGGCAATCCCTGGCGTAATTAAAATTTGTGACAGTTGAAAATTAGTTTTTGAATAATTTACTATAGAAAAGGCAATCCCTGGCGTAATTAAAATTTGCGACAGTATAAAATTATTTTTTGAATAATTTACTATAGAAAAGGCAATCCCTGGCGTAATTAAAATTTGCGACAGTATAAAATTATTTTTTGAATAATTTACTATAGAAAAGGCAATCCCTGGCGTAATTAAAATTTGCGACAGTATAAAATTATTTTTTGAATAATTTACTATAGAAAAGGCAATCCCTGGGATATTTAAAATTTGCGACAGTATAAAATTAGTTTTTGAATAATTTACTATAGAAAAGGCAATCCCTGGCGCAATTAAAATTTGTGACAGTTGAAAATTATTTTTTGAATAATTTACTATAGAAAAGTCAATCCCTGGCGCAATTAAAATTTGTGACAGTTGAAAATTATTTTTTGAATAATTTACTATAGAAAAGGCAATCACTGGGATATTTAAAATTTGCGACAGTATAAAATTAGTTTTTGAATAATTTACTATAGAAAAGGCAATCCCTGGCGCAATTAAAATTTGTGACAGTATAAAATTAGTTTTTGAATAATTTACTATAGAAAAGTCAATCCCTGGCGCAATTAAAATTTGTGACAGTATAAAATTATTTTTTGAATAATTTACTATAGAAAAGTCAATCCCTGGGATATTTAAAATTTGCGACAGTATAAAATTAGTTTTTGAATAATTTACTATAGAAAAGTCAATCCCTGGCGCAATTAAAATTTGTGACAGTTGAAAATTATTTTTTGAAAAATTTACTATAGAAAAGGCAATCCCTGGCGCAATTAAAATTTGTGACAGTATAAAATTATTTTTTGAATAATTTACTATAGAAAAGGCAATCCCTGGCGCAATTAAAATTTGTGACAGTATAAAATTATTTTTTGAATAATTTACTATAGAAAAGTCAATCCCTGGGATATTTAAAATTTGCGACAGTATAAAATTAGTTTTTGAATAATTTACTATAGAAAAGTCAATCCCTGGCGCAATTAAAATTTGTGACAGTTGAAAATTATTTTTTGAAAAATTTACTATAGAAAAGGCAATCCCTGGCGCAATTAAAATTTGTGACAGTATAAAATTATTTTTTGAATAATTTACTATAGAAAAGGCAATCCCTGGGATATTTAAAATTTGCGACAGTATAAAATTAGTTTTTGAATAATTTACTATAGAAAATTCAATCCCTGGGATATTTAAAATTTGCGACAGTATAAAATTATTTTTTGAATAATTTACTATAGAAAAGGCAATCCCTGGCGTAATTAAAATTTGCGACAGTATAAAATTATTTTTTGAATAATTTACTATAGAAAAGGCAATCACTGGCGTAATTAAAATTTGCGACAGTATAAAATTAGTTTTTGAATAATTTACTATAGAAAAGGCAATCCCTGGGATATTTAAAATTTGCGACAGTATAAAATTAGTTTTTGAATAATTTACTATAGAAAAGGCAATCCCTGGGATATTTAAAATTTGCGACAGTATAAAATTAGTTTTTGAATAATTTACTATAGAAAAGGCAATCCCTGGCGTAATTAAAATTTGTGACAGTTGAAAATTAGTTTTTGAATAATTTACTATAGAAAAGGCAATCCCTGGCGTAATTAAAATTTGTGACAGTTGAAAATTAGTTTTTGAATAATTTACTATAGAAAAGGCAATCCCTGGCGTAATTAAAATTTGCGACAGTATAAAATTATTTTTTGAATAATTTACTATAGAAAAGGCAATCCCTGGCGTAATTAAAATTTGCGACAGTATAAAATTATTTTTTGAATAATTTACTATAGAAAAGGCAATCCCTGGCGTAATTAAAATTTGCGACAGTATAAAATTATTTTTTGAATAATTTACTATAGAAAAGGCAATCCCTGGGATATTTAAAATTTGCGACAGTATAAAATTAGTTTTTGAATAATTTACTATAGAAAAGGCAATCCCTGGCGCAATTAAAATTTGTGACAGTTGAAAATTATTTTTTGAATAATTTACTATAGAAAAGTCAATCCCTGGCGCAATTAAAATTTGTGACAGTTGAAAATTATTTTTTGAATAATTTACTATAGAAAAGGCAATCCCTGGGATATTTAAAATTTGCGACAGTATAAAATTAGTTTTTGAATAATTTACTATAGAAAAGGCAATCCCTGGCGCAATTAAAATTTGTGACAGTATAAAATTAGTTTTTGAATAATTTACTATAGAAAAGTCAATCCCTGGCGCAATTAAAATTTGTGACAGTATAAAATTATTTTTTGAATAATTTACTATAGAAAAGTCAATCCCTGGGATATTTAAAATTTGCGACAGTATAAAATTAGTTTTTGAATAATTTACTATAGAAAAGTCAATCCCTGGCGCAATTAAAATTTGTGACAGTTGAAAATTATTTTTTGAAAAATTTACTATAGAAAAGGCAATCCCTGGCGCAATTAAAATTTGTGACAGTATAAAATTATTTTTTGAATAATTTACTATAGAAAAGGCAATCCCTGGCGCAATTAAAATTTGTGACAGTATAAAATTATTTTTTGAATAATTTACTATAGAAAAGTCAATCCCTGGGATATTTAAAATTTGCGACAGTATAAAATTAGTTTTTGAATAATTTACTATAGAAAAGTCAATCCCTGGCGCAATTAAAATTTGTGACAGTTGAAAATTATTTTTTGAAAAATTTACTATAGAAAAGGCAATCCCTGGCGCAATTAAAATTTGTGACAGTATAAAATTATTTTTTGAATAATTTACTATAGAAAAGGCAATCCCTGGGATATTTAAAATTTGCGACAGTATAAAATTAGTTTTTGAATAATTTACTATAGAAAAGTCAATCCCTGGGATATTTAAAATTTGCGACAGTATAAAATTATTTTTTGAATAATTTACTATAGAAAAGTCAATCCCTGGCGCAATTAAAATTTGTGACAGTTGAAAATTATTTTTTGAATAATTTACTATAGAAAAGTCAATCCCTGGCGCAATTAAAATTTGTGACAGTTGAAAATTATTTTTTGAAAAATTTACTATAGAAAAGGCAATCCCTGGCGCAATTAAAATTTGTGACAGTTGAAAATTATTTTTTGAAAAATTTACTATAGAAAAGGCAATCCCTGGCGCAATTAAAATTTGTGACAGTATAAAATTAGTTTTTGAATAATTTACTATAGAAAAGTCAATCCCTGGCGTAATTAAAATTTGTGACAGTTGAAAATTATTTTTTGAATAATTTACTATAGAAAAGTCAATCCCTGGCGCAATTAAAATTTGTGACAGTTGAAAATTATTTTTTGAAAAATTTACTATAGAAAAGGCAATCCCTGGCGCAATTAAAATTTGTGACAGTTGAAAATTATTTTTTGAAAAATTTACTATAGAAAAGGCAAT